>JASTWK010001698.1:0-27123 GCA_030770225.1 Temnothorax unifasciatus | reverse complement strand
TATATATATATATGTATAACATACATTAGAAAATATAAATATGTTATAGCATTATATAATTATAAATGACATAATACATAATAAAAATATGTTAATATATCAGGTAATTATTTAGAATAGGTTCTTTTTCGAATTTTGATATTTTTTGCCGTTTTCTTGGTAAAAATCTTTATTGTGACTCCGACAGTAATAATCAATCGGACCTCTATCAAGTTAGCCCCTCACATCGCAAAAAAATCTGCACCTATTAAAAAATTTAGTGCTCTTTATATGCTAATTTGTTGCTTTAAACCGGATTTTGTTGCTCAAGCCGTTTAGCAGGAAATGGTGATCAAAATGGGGGGCAGTTTGTCGTCGAACTAGTCCCCCCCCCCCCATATAATGAAAAACCTATATAGAATGCTCAAATCCAAAAAAACTAATACACTAGAATTTGTTGCTTTTTTGTTCTTCTAAGATAGCGTAAAAACATTTTTTAAATATAACGTTTTTTTAAAAAATACGTATATCCGAATATTTAACAGACAGCACTATGCTGACTATGTCTTGAACAACGTTATATTTCTAAAACATTTTCACGCTATCTTAAAGCAACAAATTCTGGTATAAACGTTTTTTTAGATTTGAGCACTCTATATATTTTTTTTCGCAATAGTCGGGGGCCAGCTTGACAGGTTCTAGCCCCACTACATACTAAAAAAGCAATAAAGAATGCCCCTATTAAAAAATCAATTATACTTGAATTTGTTGCTATTTTGTTGCTTTAAGATAGCGTAAACAAATTTTCGAAATATAAGGTTCTGTTAACAATACCACTAATAAATACTGCATCTCCGCGACCGTTATCTACGACTTTAATGTCTAAAAACTGAGTAAAGGAATTTGTTGCTCGGGTCTTTTTGGTATTAAAATATTCTATAAAGCGTGCCCTATCAAAATATGCAACATATGATTTTGTTGCTCACCCCTAACTGCAAATAAACAAATTATTTATCTCTGCGTCGACCGTTATCTACAACTTCGATGTCTAAAAACTAAATAAAAAAATTTGTTGCTCGGGTCTTTTTGATATTAAAATATTTTATAGACCATGCCCTATCAAAATATGCAACATACGATTTTGTTGCTCGCCCCTAACGATCGACGCGGAGATAAATAATTTGTTTATTTGCAGTTAAATTGCAATTAAAAATATAAAAAAAAATCATAAATTAAAAATATTCGTGAGACTTTCCTCTTGCATAGTCGTTTCAAGGCATATCTAATGTTAATAACAACAAATTATTCACCCCGTAAATCTCTGTCAAAGGTACAATTTTGTCTTGATTCAAAGTTGGCAGGCCAACGGTTGCACTTACGGCGAAATATAAAGAGATCGAATATTTAGAAAATAAAATCACCTACAAAATGAAAATTTTTTGATCTTCCTCCGATTAATACTTTCCAAGATATAACTGATCAAAGTTACAATATCAAACAAACATTTTTTGTCACATAGCTGTCATAATTCGAATTACCGATAAAAAAATGTTTGACCCCATAAATAGCTTTCCTATTATATCTAGTTACGCCTTGAATTTTTGGGGATTTTTCATTCAATGCTGAAGTATCAATATTAAATTTTACAACTAACCAAAGCAACTTCCAAATTCGCCGAGTTACTTTCCGATCGCGCAACTTCGGGCGCCACTCATGTCTAAGCTATTGATTTTAGAAAAATGCCTTCGCGTACTTTTTTATAGGAAATTTAATTCTCTACAAAATTGTCTATGTGCAATTTTGTATCTCGAACGGCAGCGTTTCAAGTGAAAGGTCGGAAGGGGCAATTTTTTATGGTTATTTTTTTTGTAAAAACGAACGGGGTTAATAAACCACAAAATTTATATGTTTTTATCAATGCCATTTACTATCGAATAGCATATAAATAGGGAATTTGCATGAAAAAAATATTACATTTTTTTGTTTGTAATTTAAATATATATTATTATAAATGTATTTACAACAAAATTTTTAATTTTAATCAATAGGTAGGTATTCAAAAATTAAATTGAATTTTAATAATATTTGAAATTTTCTGTGCTGTGAGAAAACGATTTTGATTGGCTGACAAGTGCATGACGTCACATTGCAATAGTCTCAACTCTCCGTCTGCTAGTAGGTATTATATTATCATTGTGATCCTTTTATTAACCTTTAATATCTGCGTTCTGCGTATTAAAATAAAATGCCAAACCAATTGGATCCAGGTTTTGTTAAAGCTGATTCAACCAATCTTCCAAAAATAAATATATTTATGGTTTGGGAATATATTGTAACTGATGAGCGATACAATGCTCCAGAAGTACGAGGAATAAAAGCAGCTTTGTAAGTACAATTTTATTATTATTACAGTAGTAATTGTTTTCAATTCTGTTTAAATTATGTATGAATTATCATAATTAACGCGTCTATTATAGATCTTCGAGAGAAGATTATGGAGACTTCGCTATAGGTTATGTCAGCGTCAAACGGGAAGATTCTATTTGTATAGTGAAAAGAATAATTTGCCCTGAACATCGAGTTCGACAAAAAGATTACACTGTAATATTAAAAGTTGATGAAGGAGAAGAAAGAGTTGAAAGCGTAGAGTGCCTTGACTGTGCGGCATCAGAAGGTTTGTATATTTGAGTACGATGTTTAAATTATATACAAAATAAAAATAAATTTAGGATGAAAGCTTAGTGATACATACTTCTAGAGCAATATAAATATACACATAATACATCTTTGTATAAATAAATTTAATTTAATTACAGGAGGATGTAAGCATGGTATTGCCTTTTTAATGTGGATTAATAGGCGACACGAGTCGCCTGGACTATTTATGTTGAAGTAGGTTATGTCAGATATTTTTACAAGACATATGCACGTTGTTTGACATTTTTATAAATGTTACAATTAAAACATTAAAAAAACATGTTTTCATAATACTTACATCGAAATGATCTTGACAACAAAAATAACTCCATTTCCCTGGTTCATCAGTACGATGGGCACTTTCAAACCACCTTTTTCTTACGTTTTTATCTTGAGGTACATAAAAAAATAGTTTAGCTGGTGTTTTAATAACCGTACTTTTACATAAAGGCACGAAACACGTTTTATATGTCTTTACTTTACTCATTTTTCGAAATAAATGATTCTTTCAATGGTTAAACGTATTATTTTACTGCAATGTGACGTCACACGGCGTTCGGGAAGACTCGGTCGTTTCCGGACCGTTTTCGGCATTTCAAATAATGCAATATTTTATTATTTATTTTCTCGCTTAATTTGCGTTAAAAAATTACAAAAAAAATGACAATTAAAAGAACATACAAATTATTTAATGCAATTTAAAAAAAAATCATGCAATTTCCCTATTAAGAAGGGATGCTGGAGTGACGGCCAAACTTCCTCGATGTCGATAATGTCAACATTTCTAATTTTGTTTTTCTTGTGTCTTTATCTAACGAAATGACGTCTGTCCTTGTTCGATTGCTGCGCCATCTCTCACTACACTCAATACTACTGATCATATCAACCTGCCTACATGTGCTTTTGTATATATAAAAATTGGACACAACTTTTTTCTAGACTTTTATCTTAGTTCTAATTGCACGATATTGTTCTTAAATGTCTTCCTTAAGGGTGCTGTAATCTCATTTTGTATATATAAACTGCAGTATTTTTGTATTAATCAAATATTGTTGTCAGTAACAGCTCTATGTGCCGAAATTTTTAATTTTTTTTCGTTTTTGATGTAAAATCGACTGTAACACCCTCCATTTTTGTGCGTACTTTAATTATGTAAAAAGTTTTTTCAATTCCATAAAGCCAATTCAAAGTTTTGTGTTAAAAAAAATGTCGGTAATTACTGCCACTACAGTATCCGTCACTTGACTGGCCTACGACACGAAGGTGCAGTATTTATTGGTGATATTGTTAACAGAACCTAAAATTTGTTTACGCTAACTTAAAACAACAAAATAACAACAAATTCAAGTATAATTAATTTTTCAATAGGGACATTCTTTATTGCTTTTTCAGTATGTGGTGGAGCTAGAACCTGTCAAGCTGACCCCCCCATTGCAAAAAAAATATATAAGTGCTCAAATCGAAAAAACCTTTATACCAGAATTTGTTACTATTTTGTTGCTTTAAAATAGCGTGAAAACATTTTGGAAATATAACGTTGTTTAAGACGAAGTCAGTATAGTGCTGTCTGTTAAGGAGCTGCTGGAGTGACGGCCGAACTTCCTCGATGTCGATAATGTCAACATTTCTACTTTTGTATTTCCTATATCTGTCTTTGTCTAACGAAATGACATCTGTCCCTGTTCGATCGCTGCGCCATCTCTTTTGCTGCTCTGCTTACTAGCCTGCCTGAGTGTATATTTTTGTGGAAAATGTACACGATTTCTTCGAAACCCAAAATTTTTTTTGCAGGCTTTTAATCTTAATTTCAACGGTACGTTATTGTTTGTGCACGTATTCTGAAGAGTGGGAACATTTCATTTCGTACATATAACTTATACAACTGTTTATATTAGAAAATATGGTCATGAGGTGACAGCATTTTTACATTTTTTTTCAATTACCACTAATTTTTTTAATTCGCACTCTTCATTAGTACCTATATTTTACTCTTGTAAAAGGATTTTGCGATCTATAAAGCCGTTTCAAAAAACTAGCCCTGACTGTTTTTGTTGGTAAATGCCCCCTGTCCAGGATCCCCTTAAGTATTCGGATATACGTATTTTCTAAAAAACGTTATACCTATTTCAAAAATTTTTGCACGCTATCTTAGAGCAACAAAAAAGCAACAAATTTTGACGTATTGTTATTTTGGATTTGAGCACTATATAAGTTTTTCATTATAGAGAAGAGCTAGCTTGACGACAAACTGCCTCTTACCCCATTTCGATCGCCATTTCCTGCTAAATGGCTTGAGCAACAAAATCCGGACTATAGAGCAACAAATTAGCACATAAATAGCACTAAATTTTTTAATAAATGCGAATTTTTTTGCGATGTGGGGGGGCTAACTTGATAGAGATATCAATCGGCGGAGCCCGAAAAATATGTAACCTACCTATTTTTTTAATCTATTTTTTTTTAAGTATAGTTTAACTTTCCACGCAAACTTTCAATTTTTTTTTACTTGAAAGTATACATGTAGGCGGCGGAGAAGTGGTAGTCTCTCCCCCACAAGCAGGGGTGGGTGGAGGTGGACCTTGGTTCGCGAGGGAGGTTGAAAACCCGAACCGCACAATAATAGACCTCATTTCGCTTTATAAGCAGGGGTAGGGTGGAGTGGCGTAAACCTCGGTTTGCGTGGATGTTTCTCTGTAGACAACATTGTAAATTCCAATACATTCCAGTACACGCAAAGTGAGATCCACCCCACCCCACCCTACCCCTGTTTATAAAGCAAAACGAGAATTATCATTGTGCGGTTCAGGTTTTCGACTTTCCACGCGAACCGAGGTCTACCCCCACCTCCCCCCCCCCCCCCGCCTACATGTGTACTGTCTATACATACATATCAGCAAATTACTTCCCTTAATATTGACACCAATTGTTTGATACCGAAATGATGCAAAATAGACATGATTCACGAATCACTGTCAGTCCTTTTCAGGATCAAAATCGGTCTTTTTATAAAAGCCATTATATATTTGTAACGTCGGAAGATGCGGATAGCCACGTCGGAAAAAAATAGATTAAAAAATAAGTAAAAAAAATGATTAAAAATTAGATAGGGTACACATTTTTCGAACTCCCTCGATTGATTATCACTGTCGAAGTCACAACAAAAATTTTTACCAAGAGAGCCGCAAAAAATATCAAAATTTTTAAAAGGCTATTATCCTTATAATGGTCTCTCCCTATAAATAATTACCATATATTATTAAACACAAACCATTCCTATCGATATTATTCGTAGACCACGTATACACATTATGATGTAAGGATACAATACAATATAACATTCCATCATCATGTATGTTGCTACATATGTCACAGGGATTTCGAGTAATTCGTATTTTTGGAAAATTCTTAGAGAATCCGCAAAAAACTGGGATATTGTGGAATAAATAAAAATTACCCAATCTTACTAGTAATTTGACAAAATTCTAAGTTCTATCTGTAAATTATGAGTTAAAATTTTTGTTAATTTATATTTATAAATATATTGTAAATTATATTTATACATATAAATATAATTGTATTTATATTTGTACTTACAAATACATTTTATATTCGAAGCATTCCATGCCGACTTGGGTTTGACCCTCGATCTCTCGGATTTGGTCAGCGATTTTTTATGTTAATATTCCACCTCTAATGTGCACTGATTTTTTTTAGATTTTTTTTATAAAATTGATTTAGTTATAATTTTTTAAACCGACATATCGATGGCCACAATTTAAAAATCTGAAACAATTCTCAAAAATCCTGTGTCAAATATCAAAATTTTTAAGCCTAGGCCCACAGTGGACCGGCATTTGTTTCTAATTTTTTCAAGCTTTTTTGAGTTTTCTTCGAAAAAAATCTTGAAAAAAATTAGAAGCAGACGTCAGTCTATTGTAGGCTGTTGCTTGAACATTTTGTATATAACACAGAATTTTTGAGAATTTTTTTAGATTTTTCCGACGCAATTTTCTTTATTTTGGAATATTACTTCGAAAATATTTGAAAAAATCCTTATATACAAAAATGTGCAAAATTGACTGCTTTAAGTCAATCGAGAGCAGGGTGTTTTTTTAAGTAAATACACACATTTGAAGTGGATATTCCGTGGCTTATTTTAGGAAGAAAAGGTCCTATAAACATATGTCCTAAACTGCTTCGTTTTCAAAATATAGGGTGTCAAATAAAAAAAATATATAAAAATTTCGAAAATTTGGAAAACGTTTGAAGATATTTTATTCAAATTTGGTATGGTATTAAGAACCATTTGTGTGTCCAGTACCAATGAAACATTTTTAAATCCACCAGAGACGTGCATCTTTGACACCGTATATTTTGAAAACAAAACAGTTTAAGGCATATGTTTATAGAACCATTTTTTCCTAAAAATAAGCTACAGAATATTTTCTTCCATTTTTTGTACTTACTTACGAAACACCCTGTATATCAGCAAATACCAAGTAACATGCAACTTACATGTTAGTTATAATTTCCTACTCAATAGTGTAAGTACAATATAACACTTATGTTGCATTTACATTGTTGAGTAAGAAATTATAACTAACATGTGAATTGCATGTTACTTGGTGTTTGCTGAAAAAGATATATTTATAGTAGGTACTGTATAATCTTATTATACATATACATATATCACATATCTATATATTGCTATATATATATATATATATATAAATTTTCGCCGCGAGAGAAAACTAATATTAAACGTCACTTATTTACTCTGTATTCAATATGCTCCAATTTGATTTCTACTCAAGAGAAATGATTTTAATTATCGTTTTGCGCTTAAGTATATAATAAATATACATATATAATAGCGTTTCGTTTACACGGGCGAGAAGGTAAATCTACTGCATAATTATCCAAAGTAAATAACGTTACACAGATCGAAGAAAAAAAAGAATATATTCAAGGAGAGACGGTGGGAAGTGGTCCGAAAAGAGTAGAGCACGCGCATCTCTCAATGCGGCACAAAGAAAGTGCACGCACATATGCACACATGAGGTGGAGAAGCGCGAAATTCTCGGCCGCACGCACACATGCATGCAACGCCGGACGCCACCGTCGTGTTTCGAAGCTCATATACATACTAGAGTATATGTGAACTACGCGAGGCGCGCCAACCGTCTTGGCTGGCGACGCGCGCGCATGCAGGAAGAAGCCATGATTGCACACTACACTAACCTGTCGGAGGCGACTCGCTCTCCCTCAATATCTCGCTTAGCGTCCTAACACCCGAAGTTGGCTGATGGTTGAGTATTTTCACTGCGCGTGGCCACACTGCGATCACCAAACTATTCACACTGCTTCGGTCTCTTTCTATATCTCTGTCTCTTTTCACTTGATCCTTGTCTCTTTCCTTTCTTTGCGCTCGCGCGCTATATGTCTCTCTCTCTCTCTCTCTCTCTCTCTCTCTCTCTCTCTCTCTCTCTCTCTCTCTCTCTCTCTCTCTCTCTTCTCCTCTCACTTTTTCTTACTTCTTTTACGTGATCTTCCTACGTCTTTCTTGAAAATATATTTTCAACTCGCCATCAATTCTGACCAGAATTGCGCACAGCGGCGACGGCGTCCGTCTACCGGGTGACCGCCGTGGTCGGCACGGTGCACGAAATCACGCGAGTATACTGACCACCGGGCACACTGTGGTCCTCGTCCAACTGTAAAATATGGATCGTGCACGATTCACGGCGTACACGAAAGGAGTTTTCACGTTTCACTACTCTCGAATCGATTCGCTAATAACGCTCACAGATTCTCGCTACCTACGCTCTAGACTGCTGTCCCTTGCTGAAGGAAAATGGCGGCCCCCGGCCACCCGAGTAACTCGCGCGCGCCACCCGATGCTCATCGTCACCGGCCGAGCGCAGCCGAACGCGGCCGAGTGTATCCGAATGCCATTGGCCGAACGCCGAACCGGCCGAACAATGTGATGCGTTCGATTCGCTGAATGATTCACACATAGAAACAACACATTGCTGTATGATGTTAAATAGCGGTATGTACCTTCGCCTCGCATCATCATGCGGCGCGAATCAGTGATGACCAATTAGTCGGGGAGCTAGCTCCATTTTTTCGTGATTATTTCGGTACTTATGAAACTTTTTGTGGTGATTCAGAATGTTATTAAGGGCCAATTTCACCAACCACGGTTAGCTTAACCGACGGTTAAAGTTAGCAGTATTGACCAATAATATTGGTCAATACTGCTAACTTTAACCGTCGGTTAAGCTAACCGTAGTTGGTGAAATTGGCCCTAAATGATCAAAGCTCCGGGGACTGACAAAAAAGTGGGTCGCTTTGGATGGTATAGCCACCCACTTGTGCAAAAAAAATTTTTTTTTCAAGTCATTTCGGTATGTCAGTCATTTTGCACCATAATTCTTTGATATATTCTATGACTATTAGGATAATTGACTGACAAAAAAATGGGTCGCTTGTGAGTGGTAGGGCCACCCAAAAATGTTTACGTTACGTTGTTACGTTATGTTTAAGAGAAAAAAAGAGAAAAAAATTAGTAGTCAAACAATCATATCATGATTTTTAAATAATGTTACAGAATCGAGTGACAACTTTTCTGAGGATGAAGATGACCTAAATGATTGTGACAAATATGATGAAGAAAAAGATTCCTAGTTTCTTTATTTATTTTTTATGATGAAAATTTAATGCTATTTTTCATTACTTTTTCTGTTTTGATTATATAATAAATGACCGTAAAAAAAGATATTGGCTTCAGTTTACGATGTACTTTTAATTATTTATTTGAGTAATGAAAAGACAATAAGAACTAAAATGAGTCCTGACGATCATCAATGGTGAATTTAAAGAAGGAAAAAATTCATAAGTCACAAACTGTGGAATTTACAATATTGTATGATAAAATATTATAAATTCCACAGTTTGTGACTTATGAATTTTCCTTCTTTAAATTCACCATTGATGGTCATCAAGACTCATTTTAATTCTTATTGTCTTTTTATTACTCAAATAAATAATTAAAAATACATCGTAAACTGAAGCCAATATCTTTTTTTACGGTCATTTATTATATAATAAAAACAGAAAAAGTAATGAAAAATAGCATTGAATCATCATCATAAAAAATGAATAAAGAAACTAGGAATCTTTTTCTTCTTTTTCTTCATCATATTTGTCACAATCATTTAGGTCATCTTCATCCTCAGAAAAGTTGTCACTCGATTCTGTAACATTATTTAAAAATCATGATATGATTGTTTAACTACTGATTTTTTTCTCTTTTTTTTCTCTTAAACATAACGTAACAACGTAACGTAAACATTTTTGGGTGGCCCTACCACTCACAAGCGACCGATTTTTTTGTCAGTCAATTATCCTAATAGTCATAGAATATATCAAAGAATTATGGTGCAAAATGACTGACATACCGAAATGATTTAAAAAAAAAAAGACATTTTTGGGCGGCCCTACCACCCACAAGCGACCCGCTTTTTTGTCAGTCAATTATGCTAATAGTCATAGAATATATCAAAGAATTATGGTGCAAACTGACATACCAAAATAACTTAAAAAAAAAATTTTTTTTGCACAAGTGGGTGGCTATACCACCCAAAGCGACCCACTTTTTTGTCAGTCCCCGGAGCTTTGATCATTGAATAACATTCTGAATCACCACAAAAAGTTTCATAAGTACCGAAATAATCACGAAAAAATGGAGCTAGCTGGGACCTACTAAATGAACTTTTTATCGAAGAAAATATTTAAGATTTAAAGTGATTTTGATTTGAACTTTATCACTAAAATTTCTGACAGAATTTAATTTGTAATTTTGTAAGTTTATAATCTTGATATAATACGAAAAAAAACAGAATACATAGTATATAACGTAAAAAATTATAAATAATTTAATTATCTTAATTTTGTCGCAAATGATAGGTTGTCAAAGATGTTTTATTTTTAAAAGAAACATGATGCAAACATGATGAAAATTAGTAATTATAAACCAACGTTACTTTTTCAAGGATTATTTAATAAAATCTGTATTTTTTTTAAATTAACTATTTACGTTCTAAAATATATCTTAGTATTTTACTTGCATGAAAAGAGATAATAATTAAAGGAATAAGAAAAAGTTAATTTATTATCAATTTTTCATTTTATAATTGTATTTTTGATAAAATTTAGTTTCCCATAATGCTAGTAATAATTGATTTACATTTTACTGTTGTAACATAGTGTTTTATTCACTTATAACATTTTAACCATTCTAAATGTTGAAAAACAATATTTGACATGCAGAACTGCATGAAGTAAATATTATGTCTGATGACAATCTTTCCTTATCATGCTATTTTATTCTATTTCATCTAATTTAATTGTAACTCTTTACACTTTTGCAGCAAGAGCTTCAAGATCTTTGATACATTGCTGAAGTGTTGCTTTTTCTTGTTCAGGAGTGATGGACTTCAATACTCCATTCACAATCCACTGCACCATATGCTTCTGTGCGATTCGGCGTTCAAGATTTTGTATTTGCACTTGGTAGTCAAGACGCTTCTTCACCTATAAGCAAAAGCAAATAAAAATTTTTGAATTATATAATTTTTTTTTTATAAAAAAATTTTGTACAAAAAGTGATATATTGAATATCACTAAAATATAATATTTTATATCTGTTTAATATAGTTGTTTTTAAGAAAAATTTCTTGTATTTTTTTTAGCAGTAAAACAAGTATATGCCAAAAATTTAAAAGTTACTAATCTGAAATTTTTATTCAAATTCACTGAGTTTGAGCCATTTTCTTAACTTTAAAATATGATTATTCTATCTATATGTACACTATCTATATATACACTATACACACAATATATAGAATTATCATATTTGAAAGTTAAGAAAATGGCTCAAACTTAGTAAATTTGAATAAAAGTTTCAGATTTATATATATTATAATTAACAACGATTTTCTTTAGTTACTCAGTGTGTAACATTGCAATATTTAACATAATTAATCATTAGTAAAATATTATTTATTATCTAGATCATTTTAATTATTTTATATTCTATAGTGCAAAACAATTGTACTTCTTGGTAGACTTGCACCAAGCGTTCTCTATATGTTGCTTCCAGCTGCATCTTAACGTTTTCCTTCTTAATGTCCATTATCATTTTTTGTCCATCCAAGCTCGCTTGCACTTTCTTTTCATGAGAAATTACATTTTCGTAATCAGTTACTTGTTTGTTCCTAGTCTCTTCAAGCTCATTATGGTACTTATCTATTCCTTTATCCAGTATCTCAGCAAGTTTTGGACCAAATAGCTTTACACTTGCTACACATATTATTAACAGAGATATCCCATTATAAAATTCGTGCTCCAGGACATAAATTTCCTTGGAAAGTAGATAAGTGCTCACGCTTATAGCAAATACATATGGCCCTAAAAATAAAATGATAATTAGCGATAATAAAAAGATACTATCCCTTCTTATTTATATATTACAAAACAATATGTGTGTACAAGAAAACGTGATTTTTAAGAAAACAAGTTAAAAGTGTAAAGTAGATTTTTTATACAAAATTTTCTTTTGTATGAAACAACAATTTGAAGAAACTTAATATATTTGTCTTCTGTAAGGATAGAGTTATTTTCAAGAATTTCTCTCTTTCTCTCTCTCTCTCTCTCTCTTATGCACAAAATATTATAATATAATATATAACTCAACAGTACTTCTTAAAATAATATTTAAAGAACAAAAGATTCCCTTAAGGAAAAAATTAATAATAAATAATTTGCATAAACTAAAAATTTTATATAAAGCATCAATGGTTTATCTTACAAATAGAATCTTAAATTATTTTTCTTATTTATTTAGATAAACACTATTATAAAAAATTTTATAGCAAAAATTCATATAAATTTATTCAATTTTAACAAAAAAATTATTAATTTCTAATTTTAAAAGTAGATCTTATCAAATACAAAGCTTTACATAAAAATATTTCATTTTATACTTTTTATGTAATTTTCTATAAATGTGAGTAATCATTATTTATGTGAATTTGTCGATATAAGAAATCATTTTCTCGTTATAAAAATACTATATACGACATAGAAATATATACATTATTCTAAGACAGGTATATAATTGTTAGGTATTATCTAATAGCAATTACTTACCTGATGCGCCAGTTTTTAGATAGAATGCTTGAAACCATTCCTCAGGTATAAATCCATGTCTAACTGGAGATGGATCAATCAAACGTTTAGGACGAGTTGGTTCCGTTGCTACTGACGAAGCACTTTGTGCTCCACGTACAGCAGTGGACAGCAACTGAGCTACGATAGAAAATATATAATATTAACAAAGAGTTGTATCTCTGACCAAACTGACTTTAATGTCCAATATTCTATTCTAATTAGTCAGTCGCGATCTTTCGATTCGGAACGACATGCCACCGTCGGTTCCCGTTCACATTACGATTGCGACTTTCTCCGGATTGCAATTTTTTAAAGTAAAGAATTGACAATGTTTGTAGAACTGCAGGAACTTTGTGTGTGGCTGTAATTCGCGAGCAGTATGAGATAGGTAGCTCTTGATAAGGACACGAAACCTTGTGTCGAAACGTAGAGTGTATGTAAGAATATTGGACATTAAAGTCAGTTTGGTCAGAGATACAACTCTTTGTTAATTTTTCCACTGACAAAATAAAGATTTTAGTAAATATATAATATTATCACAAAGAGTTAAGAGATAAATTTTAAATAAATTATATTATACTCTTTGCAACAGTTAAAATAAAATAGATTTTTGTATATGTATATGAAAAAGGAAGATAAAACGAAAATTACATAATATTATTGGAAAACATCAAAGAAGTAACTTTAGATTCTTGAAACATATCAATATTAGATGATTTTTGGCGATCGTTTGGTATGGTTTGGTACATATACCAAAGTTGCTATCCGTGGCTGCTATTGGTTCTGGTGCAGTTTGGTGCTCTTTGGTTGCTTATACCAGAGTCACGCCAAAAATCGCCTATTGTCAATATAATACAGAGCATAAAGATTGTCTATAAAAAAGATTAACATTTTATTTTTGAAGGATTGTAAGCTTAAATATTGCATAACTAGTATATAATATATAAATAAAATTTATGACATATAAGTTTGGAAAATATTGAAATTATGAATGTAGGTATTAGTGTGTCATTACATAACAGAAAAAGTAAACTTTAATTTATAATTAACGAAATTGTCCATTCATCACAAGTGTGTTGTATAACATAATATGTAAAAATACAATGAGGAACATCACAATTGATTTACCATTGCGAAGAGCTAATCTTGACAACATTTTATACCAAATGTCTATCACTTGCTGCCGATACCAACAATGGCGAACACCAATAACACCATGCCCGAAGGGTCAGTAATGGCGGATTCAGACTACACGACAGATCGACAGATGGTCTGTTCTTTTTCGCTGCAGTTCTGCACTATTTTAAGTTATGGCTTATGCACACGGAACGCGGAAACACTTGCCGCGCGGTAAGCTGCGGTAGCCAATAAACTTTTGGTTCTTACGGAAAAGTAACACGTTGATTGGCTACCGCGTTGCTTCTTGCCGCGCGGCAAGCGTTTCCGCATCCTGTGTGCAGAAGCCATAAAGCCTTGTGTACACGATACTAGAAATCGGTCCGAGTTTCGGTTTAAGCCAATCAACTTGCAGCTCTTACAGAAAAGCAGCAGTTTCATTGGCTTAAACCGAAACTCGGACCGATTTCTAGTATCGTGTACACAAGGCACAAGGTTTAAGAAATCAACGGTATAGACCATCGCACACAAAATTGCATAGCTTTGCATAAGCGTAACATAAGATCGCTAAACCAATGAGCATCCAGCATAAAGTCGCTATATTGATTTACATAAGATGCTCATTGGTCCAGCGGTCTTAAGGCCATCGCACACAAAATGCATAGCTTAGCATAAGCGTAGCATAAGACCGCTAAAGCCTTGTGTCCACGATGCTAGAAATCGGTCCGAGTTTCGGTTATAAGCCAATGAAACTGCTGCTTTTCTGTAAGAGCTGCAAGTTGATTGGCTTATAACCGAAACTCGGACCGATTTCTAGCATCGTGGACACAAGGCTTAAGGCCCAGTTCAACAGTGGCCAGTTAGCTTAACTAGTAGTTTTAATTCTCACTCTCCGTCTCTTTCTAACTTTGAGAATTAACTACTAGTTAACCCTCAAATGGCACACTTATTTTAGGCCACCTCAAAAACCACACTAGTGCTTGAAAGCAGACAGTCGACTGCGGTCTGCTTTTGTACTGCGCGACTCTCTAGGTTGTAAACAAAATTTAGGAGGTGGGGGGAATCCTCGGCGGCAGCTATGAAAAAAATGCCAGCCATTCAAAAAAAAGAAAGTGGTGCGAGTTAGCACTAGTGTGCTAATTGGGGGTTAAGCTAACTGGCCACTGTTGAACTGGGCCTAAACCAATGAGCATCTAGCATAAAGTCACCATATTAATTTACATAAGATGCTCATTGGTTTAGCGGTCTTAAGGCCCTTGCACAATGCTAGGCAACAGGCAATAGGAACAGGGAATAGGAACAGGCAATAAGAATAAGGAATACCAACATACTAGAAACCTTGTATCAATGCAGAATGGACCGTGACATAGGCAATAGACACAGGATTTCCGTCACGTTGGAAATTCTATGCTTATTGCCTGTTGCCAACCAATCACAGTGTTCAGATTTTTAGGTTATATTTACGAACTTTTAGCGCGCGTATACATACGTCGTATAGATACACGTTTTTCAACTAGCTTTATTTATAATAAATATATTTATAGCAAAATGTATGATCATCATAATTATTCGAGTCGTTTCGAAGAAGAAGAAGAGTGTGTAAGCGACGGATTGGACGCATTTGACCAAAACTGTTTTAATAAGCATGTAAAATATGGTGACGAGTTATTAATTGATATGATTCGTTCTCGTCCATATCTTTATGATAAAAGCGTAAAAAGCTATAAGGATGCAACAATGAAAGAAAATGCGTGGACAGAAATTGCTAATGTTCTAGATACTACAGGTAAGTAAATTTTTATTTAACTCTTAACTGATTTACGATGGTCTCAGAGACAGTCCTATATTTCATTCCGTCTCATTATGAACGTCGTATGACTGAGTTCTACTATCGTTTTATATGTATCATATGATTATAGTTGTTTATATTTGATTATATGATATAGTTACAGAGTGCCAGAATCGATGGACACGTCTCCGTCAACGTTTCAGCAAGGAGAGGCAGCTGCGGGAACAAGAGACGAGGAGTGGAGCTGGAAAGCCCATGAGACAAAAATGGATATTATTTGAGAGCCTCGCCTTCTTGGGAAGACATATAACCCACAGAAAGTTTGTTTCATTTATTTCTTTAAATAATTATAGACTTGTCGATGAATTTCGAACAATTTATTGTATTCAACAACGATTTATTATTTCAGAAGCTTCTCCAATGTAAATTGCGCAAAGCCATCCGGGCCAAGCGGTATCAGTGAGATGGCGTTGAAAACCCAACATTCGAGAGTCCTTCAGGACAACCATGAAATGACCGCTAATAACAACCTCAATGTACGACTTTTTTTTTCTTACCAATGTGTTATCTTATTTGAGAAGTATGTTTTGTAAACTCACTTTATAGACACCACTTTCAACATCCGGCCAGCAGTCTCTGTATACACTGCCGTCGAAAGAAGTATGCAACACATTGCCAAAGTCGGTTTATGAAAATCAATGTATTTCTAACTCGAAACTTAGTCATGACGTGAGTCTAATTTTGAATCAATAGAAAATATGTACGAAATAATATTTATACATTTAATCGATGTTTTTAACTTTCTAGTTACGGCCACCCTCGTCGTTGCAAAGTCTTCCGCCACTTGCAGTTGAAGAAACTTCACTGGCGAAAGAAGTATGCAACACATTGCCAAAGTCGGTTTATGAAAATCAATGTATTTCTAACTCGAAACTTAGTCATGACGTGAGTCTAATTTTGAATCAATAGAAAATATGTACGAAATAATATTTATACATTTAATCGATGTTTTTAACTTTATAGTTACGGCCACCTTCGTCGTTGCAAAGCCTTCCGCCACTTGCAGTTGAAGAAACTTCACTGGTGAGTGGTTTTGCATCTTATGTAATCAATTGATCCTAAGAAAGTGTAAAACTTACGAAATTCAAAATTTCTTTGCAGTCATCGACATCTTCCTCAATTTCGCGTCAAACACCTGCTTCGGAGACGGAGGAAACGAATGTGGTGAGTCCACCATCCTCCTGCTTTTCGGGAAACATGCAAAGGACTTTTAAAAAGCAGAAGATTAACCCGGTGGAAATAGCATTCCATCAGATGAACAATACACTGAGTAATATAGCTGAAGTGTGTTCTCGGAAAAAACCTGTAAACGACAACGATCCAGATGTTGTCATTGGAAAACTCGTTACAGCGGAGCTTCAAACAGCAACAGAACCATACAAAAGCGAGTTAAAACGAAAATTTATGGAGTTGCTATATTTTTCAAAAACCATGTAACCTAATCTTAAGTTAAATAAGTTTAGATAGGGATGACGCGTGATACTTTCCCAGCTAAGATTAAGATCCTTATGGATTAATAGTCATTTTTTGAGTTAAGTGCCACACCACTTTAAATTAAGGACCCTAGTGGTCCAATGGTTGACGGCACGTTAAATATTTCACAGAAAAGAAAGGAGTTTAAATCGAATCCGTCGCTCAGAAACTCTTCCTCTTCTTTTTTTATTACATTTATAAATGTTTATTTTTTTTCAATATTTTATATTATATTATATATTTTATTCATTATTATATATAATTATAATTTTAATTTTGAGAGGATTAATTAGAGAGGATTAATTTTATTTACACTAGTTGATTACAAATAAATGTTTATTTGGTTTTCAATAAAAGAACAATTTTATTTTCTGCAAACAAAAGTGTATTTACAGTGCTTTTCATACTGTTATGTCTTACCAGAGAATACAATTAGTCACACATATAAAAATGTATAGAAAACGATACAATTATAAATTTTAAAGTACATCGTGATGTTGCCCTCGATGTATGTACTCATATTGCCAAGGAACTTCCCCAGCTGCTGTCATGAAGTATGACGAGAGAGTATCACGCATTGCATATGCGTCTCTAGTAGCTCGATGTGCTCCTGCATTCCCCATGGGTCTTATATGATTATCTTGTGACTGTTGTCTCCACTCTCCTTCGATTAAATTTCCTTCTTCCGTTTCTCTATCTGCAAATTGGGGATGACAATACCTTTGCTGCAGCGGAGCTTTCTCGTCGTTTTTAGTTTTTAAAAAATTATGCAAGCACATTGCTGCTAGCACAAACCGGCTGGCAGCATCTGGACCAGCACATATTGCTCTTCGAAATATCCTCCACCTGGCTGCAAAGATTCCAAATGTGTTTTCAATCGTTCTTCTAGCCCGAGATAGTCGATAATTAAAAATCCTTTTTTGCTCATTTAAATTTCTCCCCGGATAAGGTCGCATCACGTGTGTAGACATTTGAAATGCTTCATCCCCAACAAAGTAATAGGATACTTTCTTGTCACTTCCTGGTAGACAGGCAGTGCCTGCAGGTATGTTGAGCGTACCATTGTACAGAGATTGTCCAAAGTCTGATCTGGAGAGAATTCCGCCATCACTTTCACTGCCATACGTACCAACGTCGAACAGCGTAAACATGTATCGAGCATCACAAGCAGCCATCAGTACAAGACTGAAAGTTTTCTTATAATTAAAGTACATTGAGCCAGAGTTCGGAGGTGCCTGGATAGTTATGTGCTTGCCATTGATTGCTCCAACACAATGTGGCAAATTCCATAATTCTAAAAAATTACTGCTGATTTTTGTCCATTCCTCTTCTGTGGGATGTTTCATACAAATTGGCATCAGAACATTTGCTATAACAGAGCATGTTTCCTTGACAATTATATGAGCGGTGGACTCTCCTACTCTGTATGCTAAAGCTACAGATAGCATCTGATCCCCTGTTGCCAAATATCTGCAATAAAGTTAATTGATAACCTTTCAAAAACTCAAATCGTACATGAAATGTATTATGTATCATTTTAAAACATATATAGCTTTACCTTAGAGTTATTGCTAGACGTTGTTCTGGACATATCGGGGCTCTAATACTTCCTTTCAGCAAGAACGGACCTACTAGTCGCAGCAATTCGTAAAATATGGGCACATCCATTCTCGTATATCGGAAAAACATATCTTCATCTTCTTTTAATTCTGCAAACAAAGTTGCGAAGTCACCGTACTGTGCACGCCGAGTATTGATGGGACGGACCCACCATCGCCTGTTCCTCCAACGCTTGGATTTTTCCGCTTTCCATGCAGTGTACAATCCAAGGCTAGCTATTTGCATTGCACAGATAAATAACATCATGTTTTCGTCATCCATAGCAAATGATCTAAAAAAGATGTTAATGAAAATATTATTATAGTAATAAAACCATATATAATAATATAATACAGAATTATATATATATATATATAATAAATATAAAATAATATAATAATATAGAATTATATCTATATATATAATTCTATATTATATATTTCATAATATATATTTCACTTACTCTTCAACGAAAGCCTTAAAACGCACTAATATTTAAATCTCAGCAAGAATTCAAAATACAAGAGAATTGGGTTATGTTCGCTTGGATCAGTCTAAACTAGCAGCCGACAAAATTCGAAAGTTCTAATTGGTTGGTTCTTGTCGCTATCGCGTCATTGTGCACTGGAGACGATAATTCCTTATTCCTTATTTCTATTCCCTGTTCCTATTGCCTGTTGCCTAGCATTGTGCAAGGGCCTTTATGCTATCCCTAAAGGTGCCTTTTCATGCTGACGCTCGACGCTCATTTTCAGCTGCAAGAAGGTCGCATAACCACAATTGACGCCGGCGTCAATTGAAATTCATGAAAAGGAAAACAGCGTCAAAATTTCGGCGTCTTCGCGCTGCTTTGGCTTTGACACAAGGCTTAAGGGGATCCTATAGCGGGGACAATTACCGACAATTACAGTCAACGCTCTCATTTTGAAACGGCTTTATAGATCGCAAAATCCTTTTACAGGAGTAAAGTATAGGTACTAATGAAGGGTGGGATTGTAAAATAATTAGTAATAATTGCAAAAAATTTAATAATGCTGTCACCTCATAAATATATTTTCTAATATAAACAGTTGTATAAGTTATATGTACGAAATGAAATGATCCCACTCTTCAGAAGACGTGCACAAACAATAACGTACCTTTGAAATTGAGATTGAAAGCCTGGAATAAAAATGAGAGCGTTGAAAAGATCGTGTATATTTTTCACAAAAATATTCACGCAGGCTAGTAAGCAGAGCAGCAATCATGTGTAGCAGTAGTTCACGGATCTTGCGAGAGATGGCGCGATGGCGCACGCAGCAATCGAACCAGAACAGATATATTATACAGATATTTTGTTAGGCATTTTTACATTTTTTTCAATTATCACTAATTATTTTACAATCCCACTCTTCATTAGTACCTATACTTTACTCCTGTAAAAGGATTTTGCGATCTATACAGCCGTTTCAAAATAGGAGCGTTGACAAGATATATGTCGTACAGATGCCTCGTTAGGCATTTTTACATTTTTTCAATTATCGCTAATTATTGTACATTCCCACCCTTCATTAGTACCTATACTTTACTCCTGTAAAAGGATTTTGCGATCTATGAAGCCGTTTCAAAGAACGAGCGTTGACAAGATATGTCGTACACATGCCTCGTTAGGCATTGGGCGCGTTCAGCAGAGACCGAGCAGCTGAGTAGCAGTCGAACGTGATTGGCTCTTACTTTTAGAACCAACCAATCAACGCAGAGTGTTGATCAGACGAACTCACGACATATCTTGTCAACGCTCCTATTTTGAAATGGCTTCATAGATCGCAAAATCCTTTTGCAGGAGTAAAGTATAGGTACTAATGAAGAGTGAGAATATAAAGAAAGTAGGGATAATTGGAAAACAAATGTAAAAATGGCCGCGTTCAGCACACACACCTGTTGACATGATGTACAGATGCCTCGTTAGGCATTTTTACATTTTTTCCAATTGTCACTACTTTCTTTATATTCCCACTCTTCATTAGTACCTATACTTTACTCCTGTAAAAGGATTTTGCGATCTATACAGCCGTTTCAAAATAGGAGCGTTGACAAGATATATGTCGTACAGATGCCTCGTTAGGCATTTTTACATTTTTTCAATTATCGCTAATTATTGTACATTCCCACCCTTCATTAGTACCTATACTTTACTCCTGTAAAAGGATTTTGCGATCTATGAAGCCGTTTCAAAGAACGAGCGTTGACAAGATATGTCGTACACATGCCTCGTTAGGCATTGGGCGCGTTCAGCAGAGACCGAGCAGCTGAGTAGCAGTCGAACGTGATTGGCTCTTACTTTTAGAACCAACCAATCAACGCAGAGTGTTGATCAGACGAACTCACGACATATCTTGTCAACGCTCCTATTTTGAAATGGCTTCATAGATCGCAAAATCCTTTTGCAGGAGTAAAGTATAGGTACTAATGAAGAGTGAGAATATAAAGAAAGTAGGGATAATTGGAAAACAAATGTAAAAATGGCCGCGTTCAGCACACACACCTGTTGACATGATGTACAGATGCCTCGTTAGGCATTTTTACATTTTTTCCAATTGTCACTACTTTCTTTATATTCCCACTCTTCATTAGTACCTATACTTTACTCCTGTAAAAGGATTTTGCGATCTATACAGCCGTTTCAAAATAGGAGCGTTGACAAGATATATGTCGTACAGATGCCTCGTTAGGCATTTTTACATTTTTCAATTATCGCTAATTATTGTACATGCCCACCCTTCATTAGTACCTATACTTTACTCCTGTAAAAGGATTTTGCGATCTATGAAGCCGTTTCAAAGAACGAGCGTTGACAAGATATGTCGTACACATGCCTCGTTAGGCATTGGGCGCGTTCAGCAGAGACCGAGCAGTTGAGTAGCAGTCGAACGTGATTGGCTCTTACTTTTAGAACCAACCAATCAACGCAGAGTGTTGATCAGACGAACTCACGACATATCTTGTCAACGCTCCTATTTTGAAATGGCTTCATAGATCGCAAAATCCTTTTGCAGGAGTAAAGTATAGGTACTAATGAAGAGTGGGAATATAAAGAAAGTAAGGATAATTGGAAAACAAATGTAAAAATGGCCGCGTTCAGCACACACACCTGTTGACATGATGTACAGATGCCTCGTTAGGCATTTTTACATTTTTTCCAATTGTCACTACTTTCTTTATATTCCCACTCTTCATTAGTACCTATACTTTACTCCTGTAAAAGGATTTTGCGATCTATACAGCCGTTTCAAAATAGGAGCGTTGACAAGATATGTCGTACAGATGTCTCGTTAGACAAGGACAGATATCTCTCGTATTATTCCTTTCTCTCTCTCTCTCTCTCTCTCTCCCTCTCTCCATCCCTGTCCCTCTCTCTCTCTCTTAGTACACTGGGTAGCGTATACTTAGTATGGTAAAATCAGGATTTTTTGGAAGTGTGGTGTTAGGATTCTAGGGTATATATGAAGAAAGAAAAACGGTAATGTTATTTAGGACAAGAAACTCTCTATTTATTATTTTCATACAATAAAAAAAAAAAAGTTTATATGTGAGGCACGACACCCCCGCCGTGTATGATTGCGGCGGCGGGTATGTTGGCGGCGGGTATGTTTGCGGCGGGTATGTTTGCGGCGGGTATGTTTGCGGCGGGTATGTTTGCGGCGGGTATGTTGGCGGCGGGTATGTTGGCGGCGGATATGTTGGCGGCGGGTATGTTTGCGGCGGGTATGTTTGCGGCGGGTATGTTTGCGGCGGGTATGTTTGCGGCGGGTATGTTTGCGGCGGGGATGTTGGCGGCGGGGATGTTGGCGGCGGGGATGTTGGCGGCGGGTATGTTGGCGGCGGGTATGTTGGCGGCGGGTATGTTGGCGGCGGCGGCGGCGGCGGTGGAGTATACGCTGGCCGCGCGTATACTCCACCGGCGTACCCCCTGTTTCTCCGCTGTCGTTGCAGCTCTCGACGCGTTGCATTAATTGCGATCTGTAACAAATTAATATAAAACATAAAATATTTTATTAAGTATTCACTGTTCTATGATTTTACCTTTATATTTATATACGTAGAATTATGAAAGGAATCTATTGTTGTAATAAAGAAACAAAAAAATATGTTAAAAAATTCGATTAGATTTCATAGATGCATTCAAATTTGAAAAATTACAAATGTAAAAATTAATATTATTATTCACTTCCTTTCATTATTCTACGTATAAAAGAATAAAGATAAAATCATAGAAAAGTGAATACTTCGCGAGATATTTCATATTTTATATCAAAATATAACAAAATTTAAAATATCTCCAGAAATTCCGAAAGAGAGCTTTATTACAGTCTTTTGAAAACGTTTCGATGGGATCTGCAACTTATATCTCAAGGAAAAAATTATATTACATTAGTCACTTTCAAAATTTCTTGAAAACAACATCTATGACTTATGACAAGACACATCGGAATTATATATATATATATATATATAATTCCGATGTGTCTTGTCATAGATGTCGTCGTTTTAAGAAATTTAGAAAGCGACTAATGGAATATAATTTTTCCCTTGAGATAAAAGTTGCAGATCCCATCGAAACGTTTTCAAAAGACTGTAATAAAGCTCTCTTTCGGAATTTCTGGAGATATTTTAAATTTTGTTATATTTTTAATATAAAATCTGAGATATCTCGTGAAGTATTCACTTTTCTATGATTTTATATTATATATATGTATATATATATATATATGTGTGTGTGTGTGTGTGTGTGTGTGTGTGTGTGTGTGTGTGTGTGTGTGTGTGTGTGTGTGTGTGTGTGTGCGCGCGCGCGCGCGCGCGCGTATGTGCATACGTACGTGCACGTGTGAGTGAGCGAACGAACGAATGAACGGACGGACGGACGGACGAGCGAAAGGACGAACGCGCACGCACGCACGCACGCACGCACGCACACACACGAAGGGACGGACGGACAAGCGAAGGGACCGGACAGACGAAAAGACGAGCAAAGTAACGAACGGATAAATGAACTAACTTACCTTACGCATTGCGATCACTTCGTTTTTTTGTAGCAGCGTCGGTGGCACCGTCGTCGATGGCGGGAGGCGGAAGCGGCGGCATTATCGCCGTTGCTGTCGTCGTCGATGGCGGAGGCGGCGGCGGAGGCGGAGGCGGAGGCGGCGGCGGCGGCGGCGGCGGCGGCGGGATTATTGTCGTTGCTGTCGTTGTTGATGGCGGAGGCAGCCGCGGCATTATCGCCGTTGCTGTCGTCGTCGTTGGCACACCTCCCGCACTTTTAGCTAAAATAAAAGAAATAAAATTAAAATTGAAATTGAAATTTTAGCTAAAATAAAAGAAATAATAAATTATATATAAATAAAGTCTATCCAATCAGCACCGTTCTTTACAAGCATATACATTCGTGAGCCACGTGCCTCTATATTATATTTCGAAGCGCTCGCCTCACGGAAGTATATCCGTTCATAAAACAATACTAATTGTAAGTAACGCGTTACTTGTAATGCCGTTACTATTACCGTTATCTTTATATAGTAATGATTTGGTAATGGCATGACGTTTTTCCATAACGGTAATGGTCACGACGTTACAAGTAACTCGTTACTTCCCAACCCTGACATTTATAATATATGTATAAATTATACATATATTATAAATTTATAATATAAATGTAATACTTACATTTACGATATGTAGTCCGCCTTTTCATAACCGGGCACTCACGACGACGCAGGATTCCGCGGGACCGTCGCAGGATTCCGCGGGACTGTCGCTGACGACGCTGACTGTCGCCGGTCGTGTAATAATGAGATGAGAAACTGCCGGGCTGCGCTCGGCGGCCGGGGGGGGGGGGGGGTCTCGATCACGCGAAACTTTTTCTATCGCATGTTTTTTTCACTTCGCTGAGTTCGGTCTCGCGACGGAAAACAAACAAATCGCGCTTAGAAAAGGACAGCCATATTCTGTCTCTCTCGCGCTGCATTTTGCTGCTCGCCGCCCTGCTAGCGTCTCGCTTGACATGACAATTGTTTCCGTCTTCGATGATACCGCGCCGGAAAATAATTGTCACGCAGCGAGCGGCGAATTCATCGCGTAAAAATTTCGAAATTATTATTTATTTTTACATGTTTTAAAATTATTTTTTAATTATTTTATATTATGTTTCTTCGACGATTATCATCCAAATGTACACTTCCCGAAAAAGATTCCGAAGAAGATTTCTATATATATAAATAAAGCAGAATTGACAAAGATTTTGGAAATTATTGCGAACCGATATATTCGTATGGTTGCAAACGTTTAAAATAGGTATAAAATATTAAATTCAATAATAATGAAATATATAATTTTCTATTATACATTCTTACCTAATAATCATTTAATGTATATTATAAGAAATAAAAAAAATTGTAAAAAGCAGAGTTTGAAACGCGCGACCCGCAACGTTTCAGTCCGCCACCTCAGTCGCTGCGCCACGCTTGCTACATTAACTATCTCGGTTGCGTACTCGATACATCAGTCGCACGAGAAGTTTCAATACTTTCTCGCAAATACTTGAAACATGCATCGCGCTGCTTGCTCCGTTTCAAGTAAAACTTACTCTGTTTCGAGAGGAACATCTTATGATGGACACACGTTTTCCTGAGATTTTAAAGTAACCGTGGTTTTTTCAATGGAATCATACGCGATTTTCTTTATATAACATAATTCCTGTAATTATTTGGCACATGAAAGTAGATAAGCTAGCAGTTATCAAAAAATGAATATTTTGCGAGATGTTATATTTTATTCTGGCATATATTTTGACATAAAATAAAAATATCTTGTAAACTATTCATTTTTTGATAACTGTACCTACTTTTATGCGTAAAATAGTGGAACGAGTAAGTTGATTTAAAGACAACACGCATAGTTGCTTTTTTTTTAAAAAATAATGCAATTTGTAATGTGCAATTACATACTTTTTTTTGGAAAGTAACTATGTTTTTCTCCCATCAATTGATTCGTCTTACTATGCTACATATAAAAGTATCATAATATATATAATATAAAATATCCCGTAAACTATTGATTTTTTTTATAGCGTACCTTTATACTTGTATATGCCAAATAAGTAGAGGAATTATATTATATAAAAGTTGTGTATGATTCCATTAAAATAAACAAAATCTCAGGAACACCTTCACCTAAGAAAAACGTGTGTCTATCATAAGATGTTTCCCTCGAAACAAAGTCAGTTTTACTTGAAACGTTTTTCAATGACATCAATCGTTTGCAAAATATAGCGCTGTCAAATTTATAATAGGACACCTTTGTATATAAATAATTTTTAATATTTTAGTGGTAAAGCTGTTATCTATTTCTAAATTATGGTTTTACTCTATATCGAATTGACGCAAAGTCAGAAAGCGCAGTGTATGTATATACTGTGTATTGATGTAGAATGAACTGAAAAACGAATAGAAATATTATAGAATAATTTGCAATTGATCAATGAACATAACATAATTATGATAAAAACGAAAAGATAAAATATCAACCAGTACTTGAAAGCGACCATTCATCGACGCATCGACGTCGATTCTACTACTTATTCCCGACAAAAAGTACGTAATGTGGATCTTGTTACTTTTAGATTTCGAATAAATTTTTAGTACGGGCAGTATATATCGGAACACGGCCGTAGTATGTGTCATATATAAATAATATCATGGTGTTTCCGCGGTATATTATGATATTCGCTCGAGCCGATACGTATTTTTACAAATTCATATCTATGCATTTGTACTAGATATTAGGAATTTTTTTTGAACGATATTATTTACTAATTTATTGATATGAATTCGTACGAATACGTACCGGCTCCAGCGAATGACATAGTATTACTAATACCGCGGATAAAATGCCGTAATATATTACCGCATTTACATGACACATATTACGGCCTTTTCTTACGCGTGCACTGCCACTACACAAATCTATCCCAATGTAAATACATATGTAAAAATTCGCATTACGTATGGTTCAGATTTCATACTGGTCATGTAATTGTGAACACGATCTACGTGTCTATATGTTTATGACAAATCAACGACGATCGCGGAGTGAGATAGATAGATACTGTCGCGAGTGTCGCGACGATAGTGTGTTAGTGA
>JASTWK010001697.1:0-27159 GCA_030770225.1 Temnothorax unifasciatus | reverse complement strand
GACAACAGAAGCGTTACATACATACACACACACACACATACATACACACATACACACGGACATTTCGTACAAAAGTGATTTTTCGATGTTTTAAACATTTTAAACACATTGGCAAAAGCAGCTAAAAAAATTTTTTTAACGAAAACAAAGCTTCCTCTATGAGGAAGCAACAGAAATGCATTCTGCGATTTGCGCAGTAATTGCAGCTAAAATGCATTCTGCGCAACGCGCAGTGATTACTATCAAAATGTATTCTGCGCTATGCGAAAAAAATAATATGAGAAGTAATATAATAGGGCTTAAAGCGAAGGTCTACTATAAAAAACCTAACGCGCCAATAAGTGGAACCTCAAGGGTGGTGTGAAAGTCCATCATTTTAATATCTTAATTTTTTTATATAAATAAAAGTGATTAAAAATTACAAATACAGAATGTAAAGGTGATTTGAGTGATGATTAATAAAGGAATTTACAAAAAAAAAAAGCTTCAGAGCTTTATAGTTTCTAAGCCCGCGCGAAGCGCGGGCTCAAAAGCTAGTATAATATATAATATATAATATATAAGGACAGCGTTCTGTTACTATGCTAGATATATCACACTATATTATTATATATATAATAATATATATAATAATATAGTGTGATATATCTAGCATAGTAACAGAACGCTGTCCTTCGAAAACAAGCGTTTGGCGAGGATGATCGCGGCCGTTGCCGATGGACGTTTCGAGTTGTTTGTCAGCGCGAGCTTTTGTTTTGTCGTCATGCTTTTCGGGAGAAGACTGCCTTAGCCGGCTGAACCACCACGATCTCGCCACGATATATATATATATATATATATATATATATATATATATATATATATATATATATATATACACATACATACATACATATATATATATATATACATATATATATTTGAAAAACCAAAATAACCTACCCCCCAAATCCTTTTTTCCCCCAGGGAAGTTTAAAAATGACAGTATCTTGACTCACAATGAGACCACGCAACAATGGCCAATATGAGACTTCCGAGCTTTATAACTCAAAAACTATTGATTTTCAGACCTAGGTCCCATTGAGACTTTTGATCGGGAGGTCAAACAGTACAACATACTAAAATTTCAGACAATTTGGCCGGGAACCAAAATCCCAATGGTTAGTGGGGGGGTCCTTTTACTTTTTACAAATTTCTTAATCCTGGCGCCAGAGCACATGCTTCATTTACAACTTCAATATTGTCTACTATTTATTTTATGGAATTGATCAGTTTAACTTTTGAGAACTTTACGTATATTAATCCGTTTACATCTTGCTTGGGTTATCTTGGGTTGTCAGTAGCTAAACCATTATTGTCATCTAGATGGATACAATTTGCACTTCTTCTATCACGTTTAATTGCAAATAAAAAACAATTATTTATTCTACGAAGGTTTATAGAATTATTGTTAAAAAATATACATATATCTGCTAAATATCATATTTTTAAAATAAGCATCAGTTTTTAAAATAATAGTTTAGCGATATAACTCGTATTAATGTAAACAAACATATCAATAACATAATAATGAGAGAAAAATTTAGTTTCTAAGATATATAGCCAAGATATGCTTCGCAAAAATCTCACGCGAGAATAAGATAAGTGCTGCGTGATCTTTTATGCGACCTTGCTTCAGGTTCCTTGTTTTGTTATCTTTTTCCTCGTACTCGAAATATCATGTAAAGACTCTCGCCAGAGAGACTCGTTGGAAAGGTGATCGCAAACCGATCCGAGATCACATTATCGCGTTGGCCGCCAACTTACTAATTATAGAGTGCCCAGTACTATCTCGATTACTTTAATTAACTGACCGCTTCGAATTAACGTACACTAACCACTAACCAACGCTCGTTTATCGTACACAAATGTTCGGCTTCCGCGATGCATGTTGCTAGATACGCGCGCACGCTCGTCGTCTCACCAATTTACTACTTTAATTTTTCACGTGCAAATCCATAAGAGGATGACCTGGCTCGTTGCTCGCATATCTTGCATGTATAACCGTCCCCCGCAATGTAAAGCGTCAGCGGATAATTATATTTTCATCTCTCTGCCGCATTAAGATCTTATCTAAATGCGTAATGAGTATGCCTAACGAGGACAGAGTTGTTACATACATACGTGTAACAACCTATACCTATATATATATATATATATATATATTCCTATATGTGTATATCTATAATTATTTATTACAAGAAACGCGCACACTAGTGTCACAACCTATCGCTTAATTATAAGCAAGTATTTAATTTACGCGAGTGCAATTTATAGGTATACGTTGCAGCGAGAAGATGTGACTATGATATTCTTGAAATATTACTCTCGTAAAATAGAATAATGAGCGATAAAGTAAATATATTACTTTCTACAACACGATTAGGATAATATAAAATTGTGCAAGGAATAAATTCATTTTTAGCAAGAATGCATTCGAATTTGTGAGAAATAGATAATTAAATATTTTCCAAATAGCTTACAATACAAAAAATATTTTTAGACCGATATTCTAAATTGTCATAAACTATAATATTTAGAATATTATACGTATATTTTATGTATATATTACAATATATATAAAATTTAAATCAAGATATTTTTATGAAATTTATCGCAATATTATTTTATCATCAATTTATTATCTTACATCGTATCATCATAAAGTTTTTTTAAATTATTAATTAATTTTAAATTATTACCAGTATGTGAATTAGTAGGTATCAAATAAATAACATAAAATATCTTAAGTAGTACGATTTTGGCATATACATAGATTCCCCCATATGTACTCATTGGCTTAATTAGTTTTAAACTAGTACGTGTATGTGTATGTTTCAGTCTTTTAAAATCTATTAGTTTTATTAATTTATTTGACACTTATAATTTATGGCACAAGAATATTATATTGAAAAGTACTGTTTGAATTTCATAGCACACTGAATTTTGTAATCAAAAAATTTGATTTAAATTCATTTTTATTCAGTTTACGAGGAATTCCCTAGGTAAGATAATTCACGTCATGTTGCGAGTGAATAGCTGCTTCCGAATCACATCGTTCAAATTCTTTTCACTACCATGTACTAGGCCGCCTTAATGCGCGTTAAATTGCGTTATGTCTACTTATTAGTCACGGCATGAGCAGGCTGCGTGCAACGTTGAAAAGGCAATCGTGTAATATGTCATAATTTCCATAGCGTGACTGGACACTCCTCCGGCGGTACACCTTCACCATTTTCACTCCATTAATACGCGGCTGCGTTTTAATTTTCTGCACCGCTGCATATAATTTATCATTTATTTGATTTCAATCTTTATATATTTATAAAAATTGTTATTTAATAATTTTATGGAAGTCATATTACACAAATTAATTGCAAATGCAAGCGCATTTGTATTTTATACTATGTTAATTATTATGATAAATGCTATAGCTATATATATATATATATATATATATATATATATATATATATATATATATATATATATATATATAATTAAAGGCATGTGAGAAACATCTAGTTTGCATGATACTTATATTTTTAGAGTAAAACTGGATTTTTCAAAGTAGTGTTGAATTTATTTAATAATATTTCGACAACTTGCAATTTTCGTAAATCGCGCCGATAACAAATTTATGTTTAAAATTAGAGACCATGAAATTGTTGCGAATATTTCAGACTATTGTCAAAATATTTCATACAATTAATAATTTAATAAGCCATACCGGCATTTTTAGCATAAATTTTTTATTTACTGCGATTATTTCTTTATTATATTAATACTTAATAAGTTGTACCACAAAACCGCGAGACTGTAAATTATCGTAAATTTCTCAAAAGTAATTTCTGCAGTTTGGTGTAACATAATAACGATGATATAGATTTGTGATGAATTTACTATCATAAATTTCGATAGAATCAAAATTTGTCGCATATCAAATAACCGACGTGCAACACATTCGCGCTGTTTAGCAATCAATAAAATCGCAGTTTAATTAATTTTATATAGATATACGTAAATATAGGTTATATGAAATGACTTTTTGCCAGACATGCAAGCGGTTTCCCTGTAATATGCTTTCGACGAGCCGAATTAAATCCACTCCAATGAATTTTTTAACATTCTATTCAAAATATTGTATATCGAATTATCAACTATCAGGATACCGTTTAAAATTTGACCGATTTCACAATTCGTAGTATAAATTAATATTCAGTTATTTATTCGGTGCATATCTATTTTCGAAGCTCATACCTCGAATAAAAACATTTATGCGAATCACCCGCGAAAGGGCAATACCCTACAATTCTGACATATAGTAAGTTTTGGGAAAGCAAAAGGAGAAGAAAAGAAGGGTAAAATTTATTCACCGGGACTTGACATCAAGAAAGAAAGAGAGAGAGAAAGAAAGAGAGAGAGAGAGAGAGAGAGAGAGAGAGAGAGAGAGAGAGAGAGAAGGGAAGCAAAAGTCGCGATTGGTGTTACGAAACGACACAGGTGAGAGTGCAGCGATAAATCAAGATAAACTTATGATAAACAAATTAGTCGGCGCGCGCTGCTGCCCGTTACTGGTGTTATTGTCTATCGTATATCTCGGTACAAATTACCGGCCGTCCTGAACACCGCGGGCTAACTGCTGTTCTTAGGTAGTCTTAGTGTTGCGCACACGTACGGGGGTAGAAGGATATTTGAGGGGTAACTCAGAATTAATGTACCACTTCCTCTCCTTTATGCAACCTCGTATTACACCGTATTAGAGCAGCTTTTCTACACGGGGTATGTCAGACCTAAGAAATACAAATATTATAACAAGATATTTTTCAATAAAATTGGATTATTTCCTTACAGACACTATTCCTTACAGACATTTCTTAGAATCATTTTGTTTTAATATATTATTACAATGTAAATTCAATAATTATAATGTCTCAACGCTGCAACAATTGCCATTCAAATTGTCATATAAATTATTTTAAGTGCAGAATGTACGTTGATCTATGTATCTCGAACAAAGTGTTCTCTCGCTCGCTTCCCGAAGCCTGCTCTGATTGCGAGTTGTACGATAAAACGGTGCGGCGAGGCATCGCTCTAGCAAGAGTGAATAAGCAGAGGAGAAGCTAATTTTTTAAAGAGCACCGCGAAAAGGGAGTGCGAACAGGCAAAGCAACCCCGCGGCCACTCCGTCCTTTTCGTCCCCCCCCCCCCCGCCCACCAGCTCGCCGCCTCTCTGTCTCACGCTCGCTTTCTCTCGATTCGATCGCGCACGCAAGCTGTTGGAAGAGCCTCAAGCCTGCCAGCTCGTATTTCTCGCCCTCCAACAAGATACCAACCACCTCGGCGGCGCCATCCACGACTTTGCATCACACCATGTCCCACAGGCATACGTTCGTATACGTATTCACTCACACCCGCGCGCGTACCTTAACCGACAGCCACCCGCCGGTCGCGGCCGTGCGCGTGAGCATGAGCGAGCGTTGTAGCGCTGCAAAGTGCTATCTGACTAACCATCTTGCTGATCCTTGGCCCGAGACGCCGAGCTCACGCGGATTGTAAGAGAGGGTGAGAGCGAGCGTAATGGGGTGGTGGTCCCTAAGTCACGGATAGCTTAAAACAGCGCCAGCTTAAAGACCTTCTTGTGTGCATCTATCTGAATTTACAGCGTTGCGATTACCAATAAATCCATCTATAGCCAAAAAATCCGTTAGGTCAGTTAGGTGCAATAGTCATAGACTAATACCATCACATGCTACAACACCAAATAGATGTGTTATAATATTGTTGTATGAACAAGGAATTTACTTAAGGAAAGAGCAATAAAAAAAGTGAATTAATACGACATGTATGATAAATAATTCATACTGATATAGATTGTTCCTGGAAAATTTAAGTACTAGTTAGACGCAAAATTTTTTTTTTTTTATAATATTGTCACTTTGAATTAGATAAGGTTAAAGGAAAGTGTTGAAGTAATTGTGGTAGGAGAAAGAGGGTAGAATAAGAAAAAGTAGATAGAAATAATTAAGTGTTAAGGTTGCGTTAAAGTTATATGGAAGAAATATGAGAGAGTGTATAAGGTTACTTGTAAACCAAGTCCACTTCTTAACTTAAGTTGAAGTAATAAAGATTGATTGATAATATTGTAACTATCAAACCACGCATATATCTCGAATGTGCAAAATTAGAAAACAAAATGTAAAAATTTCAAAATGTTGCGTTGCCTGTACCGCTTCAAAGCGAAAATTAACGCTTCATGCCGATTTGAAGCAAATTAATAACACGTGGTAATTACAAGAGTAATCACGGTGCCGAGAACGTTATCGAGCTTAACCATCGCTGTGGCTCTTAGCGCGAAACAAAGTGTCGGTGAAGAAAAGCCGGGATACGAAATCATACGATTGTAGAGAGCTTAAACTGCGCAAACTCCGTCTCGAACTCTGCGGGCAAAAAACGATTTTCGTCCTTTATACTTAGTCTGAGAATACTTAGAATACTTTGGTTTACTCTTCTGGTTCGCGTGATCTCCCTCGAACTTCATCGCTTCGCAACGTTTCTCGATGGGATCATTCGATGAAAAGGTATTTCGCGAGGGGTAGTGCCGCGCGCCGCCGTGTCATTGGAGTCATTGGAGAACGAGTTCTTTGAACCAGCGATGTCATTAATCATCGGAGCGCATTAACTCGTCAATTTTACAAGATCGAAGACCACGATTAACATAACACGATATCCATTGTCGAACATAATAAAAGAAGCCTTGAAACTCTTTGCTCTGAAAAGAGCAAGAAGTAGATTCAAAGGGATCTAAATATTTCAAAACTTTAGATTGAGTATGTGTTGGATGGCATATTTATATTTATAGACATTATTTCAACCACATGTATGATTTACAATAGCTTTTGATATTCTTTAGCACATTGGCACGTTAAGTATTATAGAGCACGCAAATAAGTTATACTTTTTAATATCTTTTTATATGTCTCGCTCTTTTACGCGGAAGCATACTGATTATACTCACTGTACCTACATATCTGCGAAGTTGTGTCTATTCGTTGAGAAAAAGGTCCGAAGTGGATTGTACAACGAAAAAGCCCGTCCGGTAAGACCCAAGACTGCGCGAGGCCTCTCCTCAAATATTAGCGGAGGTTGCCGGGGTCTCCCTTTGAATCAGAATCCCTGAAATTTCTATAGCAAATAATCGGAGACAGCTGGCTCGATGCGAAATCAAGTAGCGTAATAATGCCCCGAGACTCTACGACGGGGAAAATAAAGCGAGAAAGGAAGTCGTGGCGGTTCCATTGAATTCGAGGACGTTCTCGCGCTCTCTTCCGTCGTCCGTATGTCAGTTACGTGGGAGTAAAATTAAATAAATTTTTACTTGTAGCTTATGCAATATCTATATCCGCCTAAATATTTATCATTTAATTTATATGAATCAATTTATCTCTCGATTATTATCATATGATGGAAGTTTCTACGCAATTATTCCCAAAATTTAAAAAAAATGCGGGCGTTTATTATAAATCCATAATTTTCTCAGTTGTAGTTCTCAATGCAAAAGTAATATAAATTACAGAATAGTAAATATTACCTTAACCGCATTCGATGAATCTATCCAAGTTAAATTTTTCTCAATGCACGAACATACAACACGGCAGATATGCATGTTTATTTTTAGTCCGCAATTCTTTATCTATTTTATTATTGCTGTACACCACCATGACACAAAATAAAAATTTCCCTCTCAACTATTTGAATGCAAGATATTTCAATATATAATAACGAAATAACTTTTAGATAAAATACGCACGTAATAAATTTACAAGTATATATTTAGTTGCTCCATGAAAAAACATATAGTTACTCCACGTTAATAATAAAACGTGAAATAATAAATATTACTCAACTTTTCCATTTCCAACTTTTAATTTTTAATATTTTATAAATTTTTGTTGCACTCTAATTAGTTATTTAATATACTTTGTTTTTTGCTATGATATCTAAACTTAATTGTAAAATCTCAAGTTAATAATATCTAATCTATTTACACAATTGAAAAAAATGTTTTAAGTATTGCAATACAATCAGAATGTTATGATTATAGCAAATACATTAGATTTATTATTTGAAATATCTTCTTTACCTAAATTGCTTAATTTCTGAGAAGTTGCGTTACGTCACACAACTGTGTTTAACACCCGACAGCGAATATTCGATTGCTAATTAAATAATTTTTCGCACGCGAAATTTTATTCCACTTAGTGGAATGATTGAAATAAAATTCGCGTAAAATAAAAGCGGCGGATACTTAACACGCTTACCGACTGTAACTGGGTGGATTGGTCAATAAAGCGATATCAAGTTTTTCGGCCGGTCGTTTCTCAACGCTTGGCAATTAACATTGTGACATGTTACTCCGTTTTAACAACGGTGAAATGATACAAGATACTCGATAAATATGCTAATCGCGGCTTCGCGCACTCTTAAAATTCTCCATTCAGTGGTTGTAGATTCAGTTGTTATAGTGTCAGCTGCTCTCGCAATATACGATGAGACATACACGTACGAATATTCCCGCGATGCTCGGACAAAAAGTTGCCGGAGTTACATAATCTTGACACGAAAACTTGAATGACTTCAATATAAATCATATAATAATAAGACTTGCCATATGACCGACATGACACGATAATATTGTATTAAAAATAATAAGAAATATGGCGGACTTTGTATCTAAAATAAGAAACTCTTCTTTTTAAACTATTTAAACTGTAAATGCATACAGAAATGATAAGTTTCCTGAACTAATAATTCAAAATTAATTGTCTATTAATTATCACATCAAATACATTTAAAAATATATTAGTAATAAGAATAATAGCCAATTAAGAATTTAAGCTTTTTAGGAAATGTGAGTGAGAGGGAGTTTTATGTATTAAAAACTTTTTGTACATTTCAAATATCACAATATTCAGTATCACTTTTAGTGTACTCAATATTACTTAAGGAGGTTCAATCGTTACTTGTGAGACAAAAATGAGATTGAAATAAATGTCATTACAGCGATCCTGAATTATATGCAATATTAGTATAATGAATTGTGGATGCTACTTACGTGCTATATTCTTCGTCAGTTATTAATGTATAGAATATTAATAAATATATTTTGGGGTATGAGAGCGTCAACGACTCGGGAATCGCTTGTTATCCAACATTCTACGCTGGGACCTGAACTTTGTGACGATAAAGCCTTCAATCCACATGGTAAAGTCCGATTTTTTAAGTCTTTACACAATTCTTGATGTTTCATTTATTAAATGCTAGTTTTCAAAGTCCTAAAAGTTAACTAATTGTGTACTAAACCAGTGATAATCTACCTCGGGGAGACTTTCTCCATAAGGGTATAGGCTAAAAGTGGTCAACTTCTGAATAATATTACAAAAAAACTATATGGTCAATATTGCTCAAGTTTTGCGATTATTTGTGTAAAGTGTTTATGTAAATCATATTAAAAAATGAAGGCTCTAAGTTAACTTTTGAGTATAGAAAGCTTATTGTCACAAAGTGACAAGTTCTAACCTATAATGTTGGCCAAATAAACAATTCCCCAGTCGTTGACGCTCTCATACCCCAGTATATGTTTGTTAATATTCTATACACTAATAATTGACGAAGAATATAGCACGTAAGTAGCATCCACAATTCATTATACTAATATTGCATATAATTCGGGATCGCTGTAATGACATTTATTTCAATTGCATTTTTGACTCTCAAGTAATGATCAAACCTCCTTAACGTTTCTAGATTAGCAAATTTTAAATATTTAAGATTTAATAGAGCTGAAAAATTATGTATTCTTTATTACAGATTATCCTTCTTATATATATATAGTTGCAAACAAAAGTATTGACTTAGTGCAAACACTATTGTAAAATAATCTACCAAAGATATATCTTTGAGGAAAATGACAATAAAATGTTAATTTTTGTAAAAAGCTTTGTTTTTTGTTTATATTTAATTACCCGTTATAGGAAATAATATAAATGAATGCATTCACAAGAAAGAAATAAAAATGCTTTCCAAGAATGTTTCATCTTTCAACAAATCTATTAGCACAATGAATTATGTGTATTCTTGATTAATTCACGTCACTGCTGTTGCACATGGCGCGAAATGTGATTACGTTTTTTGGTTAATAATAAAACCTATTGTCTTTTGTAAAACAAATCCTAATATTTTTTTTACTATTTAGGTTAATTTTTAACTCGGTTACAAAATAACTACATGATAGAGTAACTACATAAGATAAAGAAATGACATTGAGGGAAAGGAAAATTGTATTGAATTTAAAGTTGAAAACAGAGAATATACTTAACACATTCATAAATTTCTATAGATAATTAAAAGAAATCGTTATACAAACTTCATAGGACTACCAAAAAATTTCAAAATAAAAAATTTGAGAATTAAGTAATGGGTAAAGTAAACGCCCACCTAAACTAAGTACCAAAAAAAAACGAAAAATTGTAAATATAGTAAGAGAAAATACATCACAGATTGTTACACAAATGAATGAAGAGTACGGTCAAAGCAATAATTCGAAAGTAATATGCAGAATTCTTTATGAAATATGAATATAATTTGAAAGCCCGAAGAAAATTTTTTTAAGAAAGCGTTTTTACTTTTTTCATGTAACTTTACTTTCATTTATAATAATTTATGTAATATATGTAGGGTAAACTCGGGTATGATGGCCATACGGAAAAGATGGCCCATGGCTGTAATTTCTCCAATAATGGCTAAACAGTGCATTTTTGTAGTCATTCTCAAAGATAATCAATATTTACAGTAGTTTATATGCGTACACTATTTGAAATAACAATATTGTGAATATTATATCATATTTTTACTTTCGACTGCCTGCAAAGTTTTTCATGTGTCCGCTATATATAAAAGCTGCTATAACATTGAATAAATTATAGTTAAGCTGCCGTAATCAACGTTACACACATAATTAAGCTATGTAAATTGTAATTTGACCTATAATTTGTATTTCTCACTATTTATTTAAAAATACTATGGTCATCTTTTCTGCTATGGCCATCTTTTCCTTAAAGGTCAGATAAGATGGCCAATGCATACGTTGTAATACTTTGATAATATAAAATTTATGTTAAGTGTTTTCTTCTTAATTTTGATAGTTTTACGTACTTTAAGCTTTAGTGAAGGAATATACCAAACACTGTTAAAATATAACAAAAATAAATGTATGTTTATTGCATTTTAAAAAACTATGGCCATCTTACCCGAGTTTACCCTATAGTCGAATATAAGGCAAGGAATAAAAATATTTATACAGGTGAACAGTTACCATTTTTTTCGAAGACCATTTTACAGTATCAATCACCCAATGGCAATATTTTTGTTCGTCACTGTATACAGTATTCTTTATTTTTCCATATTTGTTCATGTTACGTGAAATGATATCGTCTTTCCCGCGCGGCTGTTATGTAATCTAGCTGTTCTAATCCCCGATCCGAGGAATCTACGGTAGAGCGTAGCGGCCATCGAGGCGGCTTATGCCGCGGGAGAGCAATCGGCGATACAATGAATAAACAACGAAGCCGCGCGCGGTCGAGTGAACTCCGTGAACGAGACCTTATTGGGATATTAATCGCTGTACCAGGCGAACGCTCCGCGTCCCAGAGTGTTTGCACGAGGTTTGAAGAGGCTGCAACACCAAAGCTGCCTTGGCCTCGCTCTACCCTCCGCACCTCGCCGTGCTTTTAAGCACAACGAAACGCCCTTCGCGAGACCCCGGCTCCCGTGCCGTGCCGCGCGCAGTGCTCGAAGGCCTTAAGTACTTGCTCGAATACACGGATGCTTCGGACGCACGCTCGAACGCGAGGTACTTTAGGTAGTAGCGCATAGGCCGGGTAGGCGAGCGGGCGAAAGAATCCTCGAAAATAATGGTCGTCGATGGCACAAGCACCGTGTTTATAAAACATGGACGGAGCGAACTAATTGTTCGTTAATTTCCAGTGGCACTTACCACACCGTTACTGCTTCGACATGCATTTGTTTGTATTGTGCGCGCACATTGTTTTGGCTACGCAAATTGTTACGCCCTACCATGATAATCGTCGAGGCGCTTTCGAATGCTAAATGTTTTTGTCGCTAGCACGACACGTCCGTGTATGTATGTATATATGCACATGCATCTGAATCATTACAAGAGGAAGAAATAAAGTGACAGAATGCTGTGTTTATATAGCGCAAATAGCCGATGTAGTTGTCGGTTAATCATGTTGCTCGCATCAGCATTCTTCTGAAAAACACTCTCGTTGAAAAGTAAACTTGAATCTAATAAAGTTAATTGTTGTGTGTGGATAAAAAAAATTCAGTAACGAAACAATGAGATATGCTAAAATTTCATTGTATAATATTGTAGATGCAATAGTAGTTCAATAATTTAAGAAAGAGAGAGAGAGAGAGAGAGAGAGAGAGAGAGAGAGGACGGAGAATAAGTATTATGGAATCACTAATTTCTGTATTATAAACGTTTGAATTTAATTCTTTTGTAAGTTTTCGTAAAGTTCTTATTCCTCTCTTGACATCTTAATACTTTTTTTTATTATTACTAAAAATATTTATTTCATTATTCATAAAAGTCATAAGAAATTGAGATATATAAAATTTCTACAACGTATGTATACAGACTTCTTAATACTTACTTTTACTTAAACTTTATTTTTGCATTCTGTTATATTTACAAACATAATTAAAGATTTACGTTCAAAAATTCACTGTTTTATTAAAAGATAATTCAGCTCACAATTATTGTTGATTTTTGAACGTTTATATCCTTTTTGAATATATTTGCGGTTATTGCACGCGACACATCCCGCTTTTTTTTCAATGCGAGAGAACGGAGCGACGCGACGGGCGTTTTAATCCATTTAGTACTCTCTGGATGCAGAAAAGCGGTATATATATCTTCGCTTTATCCGTTCATGCAATCTGGTTAATTATCCCAAGCTTTTGATCTCATATTCTACCCTTCGATTAATGAACTTCTGTGTTATAGACTTTGAGGACACGACTGCGTTATGCACTCCCTAACGCAATCGAATTACTCTATTGCTAGACATATTTTTCACATAAAAATCGATCAGAATTACATATGCTTATCAGCGCGATTTTATAATAACAACAATAATAATAATAGTAATTTTTTATTATATGGCGCGAGGTGTTTAATATATGCGACTTACATGTATTGTTGTTTCTTTTTATTCTTGTTGTCACAAAGTTATGTAGATATATTTATTAATTTCATTATTATTTGCTTATTGTATAAGTATGTAAGTGCTTATTTAGTAAATAAATAAATTTATTTATTTATAAATATGTGTACATATTATACATACGTACGATTACTCGTTCAAACAACAGTAATAATAAAAATTAATTTAATAAACAAAGACGATAAAAAATTTAGAAATAAAGAACATTGATTTTAAATCAAATGTTTTATTTATTTAATTACTAATTTTAAATCATTTATAATTTATATAAATCTGTATAATTTACTACTTAGGAAAGGTCTACAAATTTAGTAATAACTTGAAAAACGCAACATAAAAAATATAGAACAGACTAATAGCGAATTCGGTTGGACGCACCAGTGCGCACTCACAATCAGTGCACATTAAAGCCGTTGTACACAAATCAATATAAAGTATATGTTTGATATAAACAGGTTAAGTCACGAAATCTTTATTATTCTTTATTGGACTATTTCATAAAACATATATTAGGCATTTTATCAGTCGAAATATTTGCATTTTACTTTAATAAGTATTAGAGATTAAATCAGTGTATAATGACTTTAATGTGCACTGAGTGCGCCCAACCGAATTCACTATTACAGTTATAATTCAATTCATTACCAATTTTTTAAGATAATAAAAAAAACTTATTCTAAACTGCATGTTAATACTTACAGAAATTGTGAAAATGTCGCCGTTTAAACTGACCCCAGCCACACAGCTCACAACACAACTTTTTCTTTTTCTATCAGCCCGAAACACTTTCACTGACTTCCGATTAATTATCGAAAATCTAACATCGAATATACTTCAAGATTTGAATAAAATTCATTCCTATTAATCACGGTGTGGTTCTTCATACAGTTTTTTATACAGTCCTTAACAACTATACAAATTTATCGCGAATAATTTCAGATCACACGCATCGTGACGCGAATTAACGTCATCGAGTTCAAAAGATTTCATTTTTATTGCAAAAATGAATCTTTCGTGACGATTCGGTGTTCGACACTTCAGTAATTAACTTTACATAATCCTGACTATCCGATGGCACCGTCAAGATCCGTTAATGTTTCAATCCACTAATCGTTTCACACATTCCATATTTATAATCACCAACAACATCCCGTTTATTAAACTAGTCCTTCCGTTTCATTTTTAATTTACTCCTAATCATCGAAACATAAATAGAATTTTTCTGGTGAGATAATCAATTATGATGTGAAAGTTCAATCTCGAAGAATTATTCTATAGCAAGAGTGATGTTGTTTAAACATTATTTAAGTGAAATCTCAATTATCTTTGTGCACCGAAATATCTTTTGCACTAATCGATCTCAAGATTGATTTTCCCCTTGCTCTTTCTCTCGATTTCTCTGTAAAATTCGATAAATTTTACCCGTAAAGTTTTTAATCTCAAAACAGTGTCCAGTTGATTCACTGATCTCTGGTCAACGTCACATCCGATACACGACTCAGATCACTTCCGGAAGTATTCCCAATAGCAGTCCGGAATCGACGAATCCGACGATTCCCGATGGGATGGATCGTGGATGGATCGCGGCGACGACCCCGAGGCGACGATTAAAAACGCCGTTCGCCGCTGGTGAGGATGACGTGTGTGCGTCGCTTGCTAGCGAGCCGCGAGAAGGTTCCAGCTGCGCCGCGATGGGTGAAGGGAGCGAGGGAACGGGAGAAAGCCCAGCAGCAACCACCACTGGCGTGGGCGGTACGATGGGCGGAGCGATACGATGGCCCATCCTCGTTGCTCGACCTGCGTTATCCCATAAAATTTTTCATCCCCGCGTTTCTCATCCCTCCGTATTCGCTCTTTCCCACTTTTACCTATCGCGGATGTCGCGGTGTAACTATTTCGTTTCTGTCTGCCGCGCGAGTTGCTCGAATTCGCGGTGGATAGGGTAAGGTGCAATCGACATCAAAAATGCAGACGAAGGATCGCTCTCTTCGCTTTCGAGTTCGACACTTTGCATCAATCCCCTTTCGGAGTTCTGCTCCTTCTCGGTGTAATTCGTTCACTGTCACATCGACCACCACCGACCAATGTCGGTTTTAAAAGCTGGATATCGGTGATATTCTCATGCATCGTCTCTTTTTAGAACTTGTGGTGTAATACCATGCTTTTTATCTTGGATCTTTGAACGATAGTGACAAGATAGATTACTTGTATTTCCTGAAGAAATTGTTATTTATCCCACAATATATTTTAAAATTATTAATAGTTTTAATACATTTTTGTTAAGTCAATCAAAACGATTTAATTTATCGAATTTGGCAAATTCCTGATAAATAAATAATTTTTAGAAAATGTTTTCTAAAACCAGTGTTATAAATTACGTAAATATTTCTTACAAAGGTTCTCTACTTGTTTATAATTACTTGAAATTTTTTTAATTGTTCTTATTTAATTATTTATTTGTTGAAAAAAAAGAAGAAGAAGCATAATCTTTATAATCTACAACTTATAATCATTCTTACAACAGTTATATTTTTCAGATATCAAATATATAATCTTTTTGAAATGTTTTTATTTCGGAATACATCATTATATATTTTTGAAATAGCTGTTATATTTTTATATCTAGAAGATTATTATTATTATAACTACATTTTTACTTTATATTTCTTTGCAAATATTATTTAGGATCTTTTTATACAGGTATCTTTTTTAAGTTTGCAATTCTTAAAACAATTGAAGCATGCCATATATCGATTCGTTATGAATAAATAATAATCTTACATATAATTATATATTGCAATATATATTATAAATATATATTGCTTTTATTATGTTTTAAAAAAAGTGTATGTGTGAGTGTGTAGTATATATTGTATGCAATATATACTACACACCGACACATACACTTTTTTTAAACATAATAAATGAAATACATATTTATTATATTATATCGTTACAAAAGGCACATCGACATTATTATAAAGTTTGAAATAATTGATTTTGTTTTAATAAAATTTAAAAAGAAAACAGTGTTACACAAAGGTTTAAGTTTTATAATTAACTCAACTGCGTTAGATCACTATACGATTTTTCCTGTTGTTTATAAAATTTATATTTTGCTTTAGAATGATTTCTATACCATCTCTAACCATTTGCCAACGTTAACAGAAAATTAAGGTACCTAGGCAGATGCGGCAAATATTGGAATGAGAAAAATGGCTGGCACCTGGACGAACGTGGAAATCCAATTTTCTCCCGCAAAAACACGTGCAAAATGGAGCTGCAGTTACGGCGTTTACTATCACACCCACACGACCTCGACGCTTATTAAAAAGGTATTTATTTAGAAATAGCCGACGCGAAAGGTAAAAGCGGCGGCGGTGAAATGCATTGTAAAGGCAGCCCGTGAGAGGGGTGAGTTGCATCGGCCGCTCACAAGAAGTGTCGAACGAGAAGGATGTAGGAGGGAGAGAGAGAGAGAGAGAGAGAGAGAGAGAGAGAGAGAGAGAGAGAGAGAGAGAGAGAGAGAGAGAGAGAGAGAGAGAGAGAGAGTTCACGTGGAAAGAGAGGTAGATGGGATTTCGACCCCGTGAAGGATCGACGAATGGGGTGGCGAATGAATACCTAGTATGGATTCGCCGGGAACCAATAGCGGTGCGTGATGTCCTCCCTCGTTCGAGAGAGAAACGCCAATCGGGTGTTCTCGCCGTTGGCGTAACTCTTGGCAAGAAGAATGGTGAGGGATGAGAGGAGGTGAGGGGTGAAGGAGATAGGGGTGGCAGGACGGCTCGACGGCTCTACCTGCCTGCCCGGCTGATAAAGACAGACAGACTCCCCTGTCTTCCGTGCCAGATCATACCAGCTTTTGCTAAGACGGCGACTCCCGGTGTGTGGCACAACCACACCTCTACTACCGTCTCGGTAGCCACCTACCTCCACCGCTCACTTACACCCACTTTACCAGCAACGCTGCGATGCGCTTCGACGCCTTTCTTCGAATTACACCGTTGCCCTTTAAACATCGTCTCACCTCGCCTCGATCCTTCCACCAGTATCAATGCCGCCCTCGCGTAATTAACTGAAGAGGAACACAAATTACGTTCCACCGATAGGTACGTCTTCATCGCAATGTAGATTCAAACGTATCCAAATCTCAAATGGTCTTGAAGACGACGTCGAATGACTGCTTCAGAATGTGTTGCTTCTCAACGTTTCAATATGTTGTCTATATAATGTATGAAACCTATAATTTTCACTTAAATGAAGTACGTATATATCGCTTAATTTATTGTTTGCTCTTGGGTGATTCTCTTACCACATCGTAACACATATATGTTTATGTATACATAATCCTATTATTCTTATGGAAATTTGCATTCTTCTTCCATTAAACTTTATGTGGAAAGTACATATATCTTTCATTTTTGTATTGAATATTTGACTAAAATTCTAATTCATTAATAATTTTGCAAAATTTTAACATAATCTCGCAAATCCTATTGACAAATCTCAAATTGGCGAGAATTTGATTCGGCTCTGAAATGTGACGGCCGGTAAGACTTAATTCGTTGTTTGTCATGCGACACGAGTTTAGCGTTGGCGCACGTGTCACGCCATATGACGAACGTGTATATCACAGTGTCGCACGCAAGCACTTATACGACACTCGAGAGAGTTCAGGCTCAAACATTGACGCGAAGTACATGTCAATACAATATCTCAATGACGACAGACCAACGATTCGCTAAGACAAAACTTTTATTAATTGATTGAGACAAGCTAAAAAGAGGAAGAAAAAGAGAGTATTTTTATTTTTACTTATATGCTTTATTTATAATTTATTTTAATTTAATTTAAAATAATTTCTTAATAAAAAGAGAAAAGATAGTAAATTAAAAAAAAATTATTTTCTCGCGTATAAAATGACACAGAATGTTTCGCTAATATATTTTTTCAGAGTAATATAAGACAATGCTATATTATAAAATATAAATTGTTCGCATTCATATAATACTCAAATTAACTTCGTTTTTGTCGTAAACGAAGTGTTTTAGATAAAGATTTATTTATTATGAATTTAGTATTTTTAATTTCAAATTTATATGTGTAAGCTACTCTCTTTCTCCCTCTCCCTCCCCCCTCTTTCTCTCTCTCTCTCTCTCTCTCTCTCTCTCTCTCTCTCTCTCTGCTTTTAATTAAATTACTTTGTATTTTATATAGCTGTTAACAAATTTTTTATTTTTAGTAAGAATCGCACGGAAGAATCTTTTTTCCAATGTCAATATAAACCAACACTCGACAACCCAAAATATCCGACTGGATGAAAAACAGACCACTATGACAATCACGTGCCACTCTATCAAATATATTTACGAGCATGTACATTCGCGGAACGTAGCCTAGCGCGGAGAGAAGCGATGTTTCATTGCTAAACACGTTTACGTCTAAAAATAAAGAAAGCACAGCTCTTCGTTATAGTCGAGTAATCTCGTTTCCATCACTTCATAAAGTGGAAACTTTGCACCGTTAGTCCGAGCTATTATGAGTAAGCCCTCTTCGTCGCTCATATCCGCATATCCCATATAACCGCCCCTCTCTTCCCGCGCCCATAAGTTTCTCCATAGCAAGGGTAGCTACGACGGACAATATATCAGTTTACAATGATAAAAAGCAAACACAGGAAATAACGCGAGGAATTACTGAACCAAACAATATGTCCCCTGTCTCTGGAGAGACAGGGCGTATTTCGAACGGGCTGTCCGCACCCCGGCTAGCAGCATCCGACGGAGGGTGCGCCGCGCGTATTTTCCTCACAATACGGCCACGACCGTTTTATTTTATGTGAGGGCGCGGGCGATATCACATCGGCGACATTGAAAATTGTCTCATTATCGCGTGTTAAAACGATTTGATGGTATAATATACTGACGCCTCATTAAAGAGCTGTTGTTCTGCGCGATAATTAAGAGCATATTTGCAAGCTTGAAATTTTCAAATAAACAACAAAAATTTCTACTTTACCGCCCAAACAACTGTCTAATTATATTTGTTTTAATCTAAATTATTCACGCACATGCTGTCGTTGTCGTTGTATCTTGTTTATTTTTATCTTTTTGTCGTAGTTGCATTATCACTTAACGACTTTCAATACTAAAGTAAAATAAAATTAATTGCTTATATTAAAAAATTCCTTTTTATTAAAACTTTTTATGACTAAAAGTCTCGAAAAATTAATGTTTCTTTTACTGATATTTTGTATTTTAAATTGCAAAATATTAAATAAAGAAAGTACGTCGTATAATATATTAAATTATAAATAAGTTTTATTATAAACAATTAATTAATAAAATTAGAAATTTGCTTGCAGGATATTGCTTCATCAACATTTTATTTTGCTCACAAAGTTCCTTTTATAAGGAGGTATTTTATTTGATGTTTTATTTGTTGTATTTTATTTGATGCATAGTTATTAGTATTTATTAGTTTGACTTCCTCATAGGAAGCTTTATGAGTGAAATAAATACATATCATGTAATTCGAGAGAGAAAAGGATTCCCGTAGCATATCTATGGAATTGCCGGGGATTATAAAATTCAAAATTTTATTTAAAAAGAACTCCTTTACCGATTATAGCCAAATTCAATTCAACCTTCCTTTAATGATACTCTATCGATTAAAAAAAATTCAGCCCGATATCTCAAAATTTGCGAAAGTTACAGCGGAAGATATCAAATCCGCGCACCCGTGCACGCACACGCACACGCACACACACACACACACACACACACACACACACACACACACACACACACACACACACACACACACACACACACACACACACACACACATTTTATAAAAATGTGATTTTTTGACGTTTTAGAATGTTCGGAACACGTTGGCATAGAAACTACTAAAAAAAAAATGTTTTACGAAAACAAAGCTTCCTCTGTGAGGAAGCAAAAATTAAAAAATAGTAATTGTTTTAAAGTATACAGAGTATGTACATTAAAAAAAAAGACATCTCGTAAAATAAAAGCAATAAAGTAAACGAGGGGAAGATTGTAGTATATAATATTACTCTTCTTAAAGGTTAAAAAAACGGAGCTCTTATAGATTTTAATCTAAGCTTTTCAGAAATATCGAGAAAAACAAGAAGGGTTATCGCGTAAAATTTTATGATATTGGCTATTGAAACAGGCCATATCACAGTTCACGTAGCGTGCTTCGAATAACAAGGGAGATTTGGCAATGTCACAGCGACTGCACCCGCGCGAAAAGTGTACAGCCAGTACAGCACCACAGTATGACAGCACCTCAAACTAAGCACCTAACCTTTAAAAACGCATACGGAGGAGTACTCGCTCTAGAATTATGTGAAATAACCACGATTATATGAGCAGAACAGCGAGACTCAAGTTCGCGACGTTACGACATTTTCTCGCATGTATAAGCCACTGAAGTCAAAAGAGCACTTACATGATATTTTTAATTATTCCTCGCTTCGACTAATATGGGTATGATATAAGCTCTAACGTCATCAAAATTCACGAAAATATTTTATGAATACTTAGAATTGATGAATTTAAAGATTTTCTCTTCATCTCTCAACTGACTAGAGAGTACCTATATATAGAACCTCCTTAAATTAAATTAATATTTTTTTAAATTAACGTATTATAATTCATAATCTACAATGCTCCATATGCTTTTTACATTTCTAATGATTAAACGTCCTCAATCTTTAATTCGCGAACGATCAGGTATGTAATTAAACATTGGTACCTTTGCATATGTGCCTGTTATGTGATATCAGGCTTGTGTAAACACCACCGACTAGTGAAATAAACTTGAGTGTCTGCAGTATAAAAGCGCGACGATGAGTATAAAAATGGTTATACCGAAATGAAGAAGCTAACCCGGCCGTCCGAGATGGTGGCTTTTCCTCGACCTGAGCATTTCGTAGGCGATGTGCTTCCAGCGCAAAAGCTCCCTTTGCTTCGCACAGGCAGCTTGTGCTCCGAATCCATTTCTCTCGCTATGTCTCTATCTCCCTTCTCCCTTCTTTCCCATCTACATATATCTATCTACATCCATCTATCTATATCTATTTAACTAACTATCTGTCTTTCTCTTATTCTGTCTTTGCTATTCACAGATCCAAGGTAACGTCTATCTTCCTCGGTGTGCACTGCATGCACACAAGCCACCGGCAAGAAGTAGACAATTCACAATTAGCAAACACAAACAGAACTACGAGTGGCTTCAAGTTGCTTGGGACGCGATGGCAGCGGGTTTAGCCGGAAGCGAGCGGTGGGGTAGAGGTTTCTGGGATGCGAAGCGACTAGTTCGGCGGTCCCTGAGCGTCAACCTCCTCTACGGAATCCTCATCTCTTCTTGTCCCGCCTCGACAGTGAAGATATATGCGTATACGGGGTAATCCTTAAGTAGTTGCTCATCTCATAGTTGATTGATTGTACTTAAAGAAACTTGATATAGTCTTATATGTTATAAAATCAAATAATATACTTAAAAGATTAAGAAATAATTGTTTTAAAATTGTATCAGAAAAATTTTCAAGATAAAATATATTTTTATTATTATCTTGAAACTTTCTCAGTTGAGAAATCTTTTCAGAAATTATGTCTTTTTATATCTACTTTAAATAATATATTTTTTACTTCTACGATATTAATTAAATGAAACCATAACAATTACTTATTTGTATATACGATTTCAGAGCCTAATAAAATATTTAAAAATTGTAGGAAATTCGGATTTTGTGAAACATATCAACGTACACAACTATCGAACAACGTTATGGCCTAACTTTTAGTTGCAATTTTGTAACTAGAAGTCAAACTAATTTCTTACAAATTACAAGTTATGTATGTTATTTAACAACTTTTGTCTACATTATTATACACAAAATTCGATAAATATAATAGATACTATTTAATATTAATAATGAGTAAATAAATTACTGGTACATTGAAATACATGTTTATCGATCTTTCTTGTTCACCCGTTATACACGCATCAGACTCTCACCGTTGCATTGGAACACTTGAAACTCCGACCAGTTACGGCAACAATAGGCTTTGTCTTCGCGCCGTCGGCGCTCGCAAATTGGTAGAAATCTTGATTAAAGGTGCAATTCTCTCTATTGCTGACTGCGGCAGCAAATATGAATTGCATCCCTGATGCTCCCGTCCCTTTATATTAGATGAAAATGAAAAAAACATGTCCTTAATCGCACTTGTACAGAGAATCAATCAATGATTCCAATTGCATTACTGAACAAGTTAAACTAATCCGTCTATATCTTACGTTATAACCAAAATATCTTAATAATCAAACTAAAATTTATTTTGTTAAATATAATTTTACTGCTAATACTAATATTTTACTGCTTAGAATTTATAATCTTGTATTGATGAAAAAAATGCTCTCAAAATGCAATTTTTTAACAGATAGTATTGTATTAACATTTGTGTACTGCATTTCAAGAAACTACAATACTATTTGATATGTTTCAACAAAAGCCGGTAAGTTTCAATAAAATTACTGATAAAATTGTTTTATTTTTGCTTCCTCATAGAAAAAGCTTTGTTTTTGTAAAAAAAAATTTTCAGGTATTTTTGGCAAAGTGTTTAGAATGTTCTAAAACGTTGAAAAATTACTTCTATACAAAATGTCCGTGTGTGTGTGTGTGTGTGTGTGTGTGTGTGTGCGCGTGGCTGTGTGTCGCGTGCGTGTGTGTGTTCGCGTGCGTGTGTGCGCGCGTGCGTGTGTGTGCGCGTGCGTGTGTGTATGCGTGCGTGTGCGCGCGCGGGCGCGCGTTTGTGTGTGTGTGTGTGTGTGTGTGTGTGTGTGTGTGTGTGTGTGTGTAACGCTTTTGTTGTCCGTTTATGCTTTAATTTTCGCAATTTTGAGATATCGAGCTCAATTTTTTTTTTTTAATGTAGAGTATTATTGAAGGAAAGTTGGTATTAAATTTGGCGGTGATCAGTAAAGGGGTTCTTTTTTTATAAGTAAAATTTCGAATTTTTTGAGAAATGTTTGTGGCTGCTCTAACTTCCGTAAATTTTGAGATATCAGGTTATTTCTAATTCTATATTATATTCTTCTATCAATCTTTTCTACCCCTATTTCATATGTAATTTTTTAAGATTTGGTTGATTAGACCCAACTTTATACGCGATTAAAGATCCATATGCAAAGTCCATATATGGACCATGTAGCTTGAACTCCCAAAGTCAACATTGATTTGACATTGCGTTGATTGTAAAACCCCACTTGTGCTACTAAGCTAACCCTCTATCAATTCATAAAAAAATTAAATTTAAAATTAAAAAAAGTGTGGAAATTAGAAACTTGCACATTGCTTCCTCATTATTACATACAGATCGCTAGCATTGCTCCTATTTTATTTTGCTCATAAAGCTTTCTCTATGAAGAAGCCAAACTAATAAATACTAATAATTATGCATCGAATAAAATACAAGCTTCCTCATAAGAGGAGCTTTGTGAGCAAAATAAAATAAGAGCAATGGTAACGATCTGTAATGTGCAAGTTTGTTACTTTAAACATTATATTATCTCTCACATCCAAGATTTTGTAGTACAAGAAAATGCCTAATTTGTGTGCATGTGCGCACGTGTATGAGGGGAGGTGGTATATACCTATCAGTACAAAATTACCTTTTTCAAAAAAGGTAAAAAAAAGGCGCCAAGTACACGCAGTGTATTTTGTAAATTCAAAAATCCAATCTAAGTGGTAGCTTTATTTCTTCTTCACAAAATTATATTACTTAACTTAACTCAAGTAACATGTATTTCAAAAAAAATGTGAAATCTTTAATTTCTCCTTCACAAATTTATATTACCTAACTTAACTGGTGGACATGCAATGTCCCGAAAAGAAAATTTCCCGAAAATTAAGAAATGGTATAATGTCCCGAAATGTCACAATCTCGAAATTTGAAACATGTGACAATGTCCCGAAAAGTCATAATCTCGAAATTTGAAGTAAGTGACAATGTTCCGAAAAGTCATAATCCCAAAATTTAAGAAGTGTGACAATGTCCCGAAAGGTCATAATCCCAAATTTTCAAAAATAGTACAGTATCCCGAAAAAGTACAGTTCATATCACACACATCAAAACACAGTTTATTGGAAAATTCAAAAGAGAGTATAGATGAAGGAAATTTTTTTTTTAAATGCAATCTTAACTCAATTATGCCACCTATTTTCATCTTGACAGTCTTTTTACAAAAATTTTAGAAATTTTACAATTGCACACATTTATTGCTAGGTTATTTGGATATTTGAATATCCAAATTCTTATTAGAAAGAAAAAAAAAGTTATATAATCTAAAGTTATAATCTGCGAAATTATTATATCATGTTTATATATATATATATATATACGAAGTCAAAAATTTTAACTAAAGCATAAAATACGCACAGTTTTGTAGGAATATATTTATTGAACAAGAAATGCATATTAACAATTATAATAATTACAATTTCAATAATTAAATTTCAACATGAAAAGGAAAAAAGGAAAATATTTATATACATGTATTGAAAAATAAAAATGTGCGTGTGCGTGTGCGTGCTTGTGTGTGTGTGTGTGTGTGTGTGTGTGTGTGTGTGTGTGTGTGTGTGTGTGTGTGTGTGTGTGTGTGTGTGTGTGTGTGTGTGTGTGTGTGTGTGTGTGTGTGGTGTGTGTGTGTGTGTGTGTGTGTGTGTGTGTGTGTGTGTGTGTGTGTGTGTGTGTGTGTGTGTGTGTGTGTGTGTGTGTGTGTGTGTGTGTGTGTGTGTGTGTGTGTGTGTGTGTGTGTGTGTGTGTGTGTGTGTGTGTGTGTGTGTGTGTGTGTGTGTGTGTGTGTGTGTGTGTGTGTGTGTGTGTGTGTGTGTGTGTGTGTGTGTGTGTGTGTGTGTGTGTGTGTGTGTGTGTGTGTGTGTGTGTGTGTGTGTGTGTGTGTGTGTGTGTGTGTGTGTGTGTGTGTGTGTGTGTGTGTGTGTGTGTGTGTGTGTGTGTGTGTGTGTGTGTGTGTGTGTGTGTGTGTGTTGTGTGTGTGTGTGTGTGTGTGTGTGTGTGTGTGTGTGTGTGTGTGTGTGTGTGGTGTGTGTGTGTGTGTGTGTGTGTGTGTGTGTGTGTGTGTGTGTGTGTGTGTGTGTGTGTGTGTGTGTGTGTGTGTGTGTGTGTGTGTGTGTGTGTGTGTGTGTGTGTGTGTGTGTGTGTGTGTGTGTGAGAGAGCAAATCGATACCTGTGTGTAATGAAAATAACAGCCTTTGACATCTGTGGAAGGTAGAACCGTCAGAAAGGCTTTCTGCAAAGCAGGTTCAAAGTCAGTGGTTATTGTTCGTGGACGCAGTGTTGGTGCTAACTTATAAAATATATATTTCAGTATTGTTATATAATCTATATATTTTCTTCGTTCCATAATAACCCATGCAAAAGGTATTCCCTAGAATAGAATATATATGTATACATATAATTTATGTAATATAGTGATAATTATTACAGTTTTTCTTATATTATTTTTAAATGATCACTTACGTGATTAAATTTGCGAACCATTAATGTGAAGAGCTGGCGATTTTTATTTATTGTACTACCTTTATTTTTATTTTCCAATAAAATGGTAGCACTTTTATATGTAGCGTCAGCAAATATCTCTTCTGTTGTTCCTGTATTACATAAGTTCGAATAAAATTTCGATCGTATAATAATAAATGTGATTTGCTGCCATCTTCAGATTTTATAATTTTAGGAGTTAAAAAGAATTTTTTATTGTATTTCATTAAATGTTTCCATTTTTCACTTTTTAACGTTTTCGCGAAATCTTGTAATGATGTAGGACACACAGGTCTTAAAAATCTTTTCCATCGTACCATCGATCTCTTCACGCTTTGGAAAGGTACTAGAGGAGATACAATTTCATATCTAAGAGAATATGACTACATTAAAAAAGAGTATTTAGTAAAAACTATAGAATAAATAAACGGCGGACAACCTCAGTGTGTATGTTGGATATACGTTTATACACTTACTCCTTGCTTACTTCATCATATGTATCTTTTATATCTTGAAAATTATTTTGAACCTTTTGCTTTAAGCTTTCTTTAAATAATCGTATATCTTCTGCATGGTTATCAGGTGGATGATCATGTCTTTTCGTTTGTCGAAATCTATCATATTTTAGTTTTCCTCGTCCAGAACATCCTTTCCTTTTTTCTTTACACGATAAATATCTATATTTAACGAATTATCTGTATTAAACAACTAATTAGATATTTTGCAAGTTTAACAATAATATTAATCCTTGATGTTATCATTTCTATATCTATAATGATCAAGTAATATATATTAAGATTAAGCAGAATGTTATATTATACATACATGGTGATTGCTCGTTTTCCGTGATAAACTTTATCACAAACATATGAATATCCACCGTATTCATGTCTATTCAGAGTGAAACGTTGCTTTCTCAGATTCATGTTAAATTATTTATGAAAAAAAACGAACGTTTCTCAAGACCACCCACAAACGACTGAAGCGTCGATATGAAGTTAGTTAATTAGAAAACAAGACGGGATGCTATATTGTTTATCAGTTATTGAAAGCGTTGTCATGAGGACTATTAAGTCCTCATGACAACGCTTTCAATAACTGATAAACAATATATTATCCCTTAATATTCAGTCGTTTGTGGGTGGTCTTGAGAAACGTTCGTTTTTTTTTCATAAATAATTTAACATGAATCTGAGAAAGCAACGTTTCACTCTGAATC
>JASTWK010001696.1:0-27183 GCA_030770225.1 Temnothorax unifasciatus | reverse complement strand
ATGGCCAAATGTTTAATCGAGTCATTGTAATGTCGTAAGCTGATTTCAAGTTGCGCGATATAGTCTTATACCGTAAGTAAAAGAACCGATTGTTATCCCGCTGTTAATATTGCAGAAAAATATGCTGATTATTCATCACGAGGTTTGATGGAAGAGCAATACAAGAAACTATGAACAACGAATCTATGAAATAGATCCGTGGAGCGGGTAAAACAAATTATAATTATTAATTAACAGCGGGATAACAATCGGTTCAGGCCTAAAGAAGCACTAGCAATTTTTCTGCAAGGATAGAAAAAAAAACCATTAATCGACCGATATAGTCGACCTCTGCCGCCGTCTCTCTCGATGGGCTCATTTTCACATTGCAATAATAATTGTAATAACAATTATCGCATTGTACTCAGATATAAATAAAATATAAGAAAATAAAATAAAAGAACGTTACAAACTTGGTTTACATATATACTATCCTGTAGACATACATTACTATCCTATAACAAATTATCGCTTGCACTCAGATATAAATAAAATATGAATAAAATAAATAAAAAGACGTTACAAACTTGGTTTACATATATACTATCCTGTAGACATACATTACTATCCTAGCTTACTTTCTTCAACATGTTGCAGGAATAAATTGTTTTATATTTTTTAAACTTCATATATTTCATCATTTAAAAAAAGGTAAAAAAAAAGCGCCAAGTACACGCATATAGTGCATATGTATTATGTTGTTACCTCGAAAAAAACAAGTGGTAGTATTATAAACCTTGAAATAACACCCTATACATACTGTTTTAAAATGCGTATACTACAAAAAGGCGTGATATCCGTACAAAATTACCTTTTTTAAAAAAAGGTAAAGAAAGGCGCCAAGTACACGCACAGTAGTGCATATTTGTTACCTTTGAAAAAAAAAAACAGTGGTAATATTATACCTCAAAAACCTAAGTAACAAGTGGTAGACGTAATCTTTGTATCTCGAAAAATTTCTAAAAACCTAAGCAGTATATATGTTGTTACCGCGAAAAAAAAACAGTGGTAATATTATAAACCTCGAAAAACTTAAGTAACAAGTGGTAGAAGTAATCTTTGTATCTCGAAAAATCTCGAAAAAACCTAAGCAATAGTATCTTTATTTCCAAAAAATTATAACTAAAGTGATACACATCTCACAAAATTACGTTACCTCATCAAAGATAAGTCACGCTTCAAGTGATCTATTACAATTACAAAAAAATGATATCTCTTTAAATTACAGCGCCATTACAAAGAACATACACTGAGAAAAAAAATTTGTTAATCCCAAGAAATATTTAGTTTGATATGTTCAACTAAACATTTTAGTTAGTTAACTAAACATTAGTTGAATTAATTAATTCTTAATTAAAGAAACAAAATAAATTGTTGATACAACTAATATTTAGTTAACTAACTAAATGTTTAGTTGAACGTATCAACTAATATTTCTTGCGATTAACAATTTTTTTTTCTCAGTGTATTTTTCGAGATGCAAAGATTACGTCTTCCACTTGTTACTTAAGTTTTTTCGAGGTATAATATTACTGTTCTTTTTGAGATTAACAAATTTTATTTATATTTAAATACAAAGTTTATTTCAATAGAATAAATTGAATCATGAAGAATTACAGAGGTAACAGTACAAAATACAAATATTTTATTAAAATATTTAAACCCAACAAGGGAATACAAGGTATTTAAATACAAAGTTTATATATGTATTTTAAAATATTTAATCGCAAAGAATTACAGAGGTAACAGTACAATATACAAAATAAAAATATTTTATTAAAATACATAAATTTTTCTTATAAAAAAACTTGGCGCTGCTAGAGAGAGAGAGAGAGAGAGAGAGAGAGAGAGAGACTTTTTACGCATGTAAATATTACTTATTCTATACTTAATTGTAATCGCTTTTACAATGTTTAAACACGCACTTAAAAATCTACTTATCCTTACCTAACTGCATTATTACACCGTCACACACACACACACACACCACACACCACACACACACACACACACACACACACACACACACATTACCCATACCCATATCACTCGCTCGCACATACACACCATGCTGACCTAATTTCAAGGTCTAGCAGCGCCAAGTTTTTTTATAAAAAAATTTATGTATGTTAATAAAATATTTTTATTTTGTATATTGTACTGTTACCTCTGTAATTCTTTGCGATTAAATATTTTAAAATACATATATAAACTTGTATTTAAATACCTTGTATTCCCTTGTTGGGTTTAAATATTTTTAATAAAATATTTGTATTTTGTACTGTTACCTCTGTAATTCTTCATGATTCAATCTTTTATTCTATTGAAAATAAACTTTGTATTTAAATATAATAAAATTTGTTAATCTCAAAAAGAACAGTAATATTATACCTCGAAAAACTTAAGTAACAAGTGGAAGACGTAATCTTTGCATCTCGAAAAATACACTGAGAAAAAAAAATTGTTAATCGCAAGAATATTTAGTCTGATACGTTCAACTAAACATTTTAGTTAGTTAACTAAATATTAGTTGTATCAACAATTTATTTTGTTTCTTTAATTAAGAATTAATTAATTCAACTAATGTTTAGTTAACTAACTAAAATGTTTAGTTGAACATATCAAACTAAATATTTCTTGGGATTAACAATTTTTTTTTTCTCAGTGTATGTTCTTTGTAATTGGCGCTGTAATTTAAAGAGATATCATTTTTTTTGTAATTGTAATAGATCACTTGAAGCGTGACTTATCTTTGATGAGGTAACGTAATTTTGTGAGATGTGTATCACTTTAGTTATAATTTTTTGGAAATAAAGATACTATTGCTTAGGTTTTTTCGAGATTTTTCGAGATACAAAGATTACTTCTACCACTTGTTACTTAAGTTTTTTCGAGGTATAATATTACCACTGTTTTTTTTTTTCGAGGTAACAACATATATACTGCTTAGGTTTTTTAGAAATTTTTCGAGATACAAAGATTACGTCTACCACTTGTTACTTAGGTTTTTTCGAGGTATAATATTACCACTGTTTTTTTTTCAAGGTAACAACATATGCACTACTGTGCGTGTACTTGGCGCCTTTCTTTACCTTTTTTTTAAAAAATCCACAAATCACAAGAAGGCACATTTAACGAAATCGTCTACAACTGTCACAAGAGTCAAGACCAACAGCTCGTGTATGTTGCTTTGTCGCGAGTTACATCTATCAACGGATTGTATCTGACTAATAATACAAACGATTATAAATTTTACCATTATAAAGGAAATAACTCGCCAAAGATAATAGACCTAAGGAACGAATTGCAACGTTTGGGCAACTATAAACTCAAAACTTTGTGTGATAAAGCTATAAACAATTTTTGTCGAATGCTATTAATTCGATAATAAGCTATAATGTTCAGAGTTTGAGAGCACACAGTACTGATTTAGAAAGAGACACTATTTTACAGAACATTGAGTTGCTAGCTTTGAATGAAACCTGGTTGAACAATGATGAACGAGTAAACATTGAAGGTTTCAAATGGATAACCCAGTACAAACGTAAAAATGTGAGAGCAGGCGGTGTCGCCATATACGAGAAGAACGAAGCTAATACGATGGCAACGCCTCACATACTGATGAGAGATGATGGCGAAAATGAATTACGATTTGCTGCTGCAGACAAATACGGAGATATATGCGTAGTGGAGGCAATAATTGGCAACCCTGGTGGAAATAATTTTACAACAATTTACGTATTTCTATGAAAAATTACAATATTTTACAACAAATCACAAATTTCTACAAAGAACATGGCACCACTCTTATGGGTTTCGAGGTCCCGGTTAAATTTGATGGGGCGATGATATGTTACTCTCTAGACCTTCCTGATAAAAAGTCTTGTTGGGCACAACCTCTGAAAATCAACCGTTCTCGAGATATTTAACTCTGAAGCTATTTAAAAAATAAACTATTTTCTGCCGTTTTTCGTGTTTTTTAACAACTTTTTTGCTGAAAATGTTTTTATTTGCATACCTTAGACTTATGGTTAGGAAAAGAAGACACAATTACCACCCTACCCCACATATTGGGCCTCTAGATTGCCCACCGGGGCACAGTTTACCATAAAAAAGATCGTTTTTCATCATCCTTTTGTCTTTTCACAACTAATTATTGCGTGATTTGCATTTTTATAAAATAAAATGAAAAGTACGCCTTGCTCCTTCTTATGTCCAGGATAAGATGCAGCATGATGATGGCGAGGAGTATCAATTAGACCAACATTTCACAGATCCAGGTTTTATAAGAATCCGAGTATATTCACGCTTTCGTAACGCGACGAAACATCAGATATTTATTGTGTATAAAGGTAGTGATGAAGACAACGATGATGACAGTGACGTAGATGATGAAGACATTGATGCAAATATCGTTGGATACTACTGTACGTGTAAAGCTGGAGCGCGAACCTTAGGGGCGTGTGCTCATGTGAGTAGTGTCCTGTGGTACCTGGGTTTCGCGAGGCACCAGCCAAACGTAAAATATCCATCAAACAGATTGCTCGAAACTACATTTGATGCAGCTGAAAGAGCTGTTAATCAATAAAAGATAGAAAAGAAACTCTTATCATTATTTTTTAGTAGTAAATGTAAATGTTAAAAGTACAAATAGGAAACATGTTTCTCCTTAATTACTATTTCGTGTCACACAAATAAGTAAGTGCGGTGGGAATAAATACTTTATAAAAAAGCATTTTTATTCTTTTCATTTTATTTTATAGCCAAAAATGCAAATCACGCAATAATTAGTTGTGAAAAGACAAAAGGATGACAAAAACGACCTTTTTTATGGTAAACTGTGCCCTGGGGGGCAATCTAGAGGCCCAATATGTGGGGTAGGGTGGTAATTGTGTCTTCCCTTTCTTACCATAAGTCTAAGATATGTGAATAAAAACATTTTCAGCGAAAAAGTTGTTAAAAAACACGAAAAACGGCAGAAAATAGTTTTTTTTTTAATAGCTTCAGAGTTAAATATCTCGAAAATGGTTGATTTTCAGAGGTTGTGCCCAGCAAGACTTTTTATCAGGAAGGTGTAGAGAGCAACATATCATCGCCCCATCAAAATTAACCGGGACCCCGAAACTCATAAGAGTGGTGCCATGTTCTTTGTAAAAATTGTAAAAATTCATGGTAAATTGTAGTAAATTATAGTAAGTTGTAAAAAATAATAGAAAATTGTAACAACTTTTTTACGAACATTTTTATGAGACGTAGTAAATCGTAGAAGTTGTAGATTATTGTAAAAATCACAACTATTTACAACTTTCTACAACGTTCTAAGAAAATTTTTTATAAAAATAGTAATTTGTAGAAGTTGCAAATTATTGTAAAAATTGATTGTAAAAATTGCAACTATTCACAACTTTCTATAATATTCTAAAAATATTTTTATGGTTAAATGTAAGATATAAACAAAGTATACTTGTTAATATATAAACAAAGTACTACCCACTCTAACTTATATTACATCAGTGTGCACTAGTTCAGCAGTGCAGCAATAGAAACAGATCTTATTGAAAGTTGTAGATTTCAGCATAGTCTGATTTAAAAATGTCGAACATGTCGCATAATTAATATCCAGTGAAAAGGCCGATGTCGAATCAACGTCAATTTAACGTCGATTCACCAGATTCACTCTATAACGATGCGCCCCTTACGCTAAGGCATCGTTCCCGGCCACCACCCGCCGGATGCCGCCCGACCGATCTTCTGTCGGGCGAGGACAGGGCGCCGTGCGCCCACATTTTTTAAAAGCTCGAAACGCACCGTGTGCGCGGGAAACCCGCCGCACCGATGCCTTCTCGCACGACGCCGACGAGCGCCGACGGGAGCCGATCCCCGCCGAGCGTACGGGATCGCGCCGTTCCTACCACCGCGCGATTCGCCTGACGATCGGCCTCCCTCCTGCCGAACTCGCCGCGCCGAGGGATATATAAGCCGGCGCGCTCGGCGAGAGTTCACTTCGGCTGCGTTTCTGTATTCACTGTAAGTACTGACGATGTGACGTCATTGAGCACAGCTGCAAGATCGTTCCGTAATTACTTCTGTTGCTTTTACCGCATATAACGCTGCAATAACGGAACGATATCCGCAGTACTGTTGTTATGTATAAGAAAGAAATATAACTTATCTTAACCTATCTTAGACACGACGTGACACGACGATAGGAGCACCTATTCTAAATATATAAAAAAGAATCAGTTTTTAGATTTATGAAAATATCGAAATTATTTATTATTATATTAATTATATTAATTTAATAGAAAACACCTTAAACGGGCAATAAGAGCACAAGCGTGACGTTAACCGCTAAACTTTATTCTCAAGTCAAAATTAACGAACGAACGAACGTTTCGACCCTTCCTTGGGGTCCTCCTCAACGTACATTATACATATAAAATTAATACAAAAATAGTCTGACGTCGCAAATACATACAGATAGTCTAACGCCGTAAACAACAAATCATCGCTGGTCAGTTATGTTAGATGTGCACTCCGACATGTTCCAAGATATCGTCGCATAGAAGTTTCCTGGTTGGAGCGCCAGGAAATTTTTCAACCGGATGTAATGTCGTTGTCATTGTGACGCAACGCCTATGGACAAAACCGGAGTACCATCCTCTCTCAATATTCATACAGGAACACAATAGATAAGAACACAGTATCAATCAAAGCAACTCACAGATTTAACATAATGGATTGTAGTCAAGTCGCTACGCCCGTCAATTATACAGAGATCAATGTGTCTCATAGGACGTTCACACAGAGAATGGCACGTTTGCTTTAAATAAGATATCGACGGCGCAGGGGAGGTCACGCGTAACAACAAGTCCGCGTAACAACAATAATTTTAAATTTTAACAAGTCCGTCGATAACGCCAATATATGTTTCTGGTATATCTTCCGTATCCGTCTGCAAATTTAAACCTTCTCTTTGCCTTTTTATATAAATCATTTCTGATATTAGGCGTTTATTCAGGGACGGTTCTTGGTCCAATATCTCTACATCTTTCCAATTGAAATCATGGTTATACCGCAATCTGTGGTCCGTTAAGACCGAATGACCCGCACCATTCCTTCTGATATGAGAGTTATGTTCTTTAACTCTCGTTAGAAGTTGTCTCCCTGTCTGACCGACATAGGAAGCCTCACAATTGTTACAATTAATTTTATACACGACTTTCCTATGCGATAATCCAGGGAGAGTATCCTTATGCACTCTAATAAATCTATTCAATTTATTGAGACTGAAATACGAGAGCTTTATGTTAAGATCCTTAGTTAAATTTTTATATTTTTCAGTTAACCCAGGAACGTATGGTATCGTGAAATATGGAACTCTATCAATGCTCTCATCGTTAGTAACGTGTCTGTCATTAAGCAAAAATCTCAAACGCTCATGTACTGTCTTAAAAATGAATTCCAACGGGTAACAATTTTTCAGCAGAACCTGGATCACAAAATTTATGTTTTTTTGATGAAATCTCGGATGCGACAACTTAAATACTCGATCAATCAAGCCAATGATCGTGCCCTTTTTCTGACAGAGTGGATGTTGAGAGAGGAAATTTAAATATCTTCCGGAAAAAGTGGGTTTATGGAACCAGTCAAATTGCAAATGGTCACCTATGTGAAACATAGTGACCTCTAAAAAATTCAATTTACCATCCACGCTAATCTCCATAGTAAATTGCAATCTCGGGTGAAAGGAGTTGAATGTTTCTAATACGTGAGTGCATTCGTCAGGAGGCACAGCCATTACAATATCGTCCACGTATCTCTTATAAAAAGAAGGGACGAAATTTAGACTTCCGAGCGCCCCGACCTCCAGATCTTGCATCACGATATCCGCTACTATGGGTGACAAAGGGGAGCCCATGGGAGAACCGAAAGTTTGTTGGTATATTACTCCATTAAAAGCAAAAAAGGTCGATTCTAATACCAATCTTACTGCCTGGAGGAATTCTGACTCCGGAATCACGCAACTCTCAGAAATATATTTCCATCTTTTTTCGATGCTATTAATAACTATTTCAGTGGGCACGTTAGTAAAAAGAGAGATGACGTCAAGAGACACTAGAGTGTAATCTTCTCTAATATGGGTTTCGGAAAGTTTTTTGACCAAATCGAAGCTATCAGAAACATGACTGTCCCCTTTAGGAAAGCTATTAAACATGACTTTATGGAGAAAAGCAGCCAAATTGTACAAAGGGCTATCAACACATGAAACAATGATTCTGAGAGGACAATTAATTTTGTGGATCTTCGGGAGTCCATACGCTCTCGGCAATGTTCCGTCACTACAATACAGCCTTCTATACAATGAGTCTGAGATAAATTCTGATTTCCTCCATCTAGTCAAAAGTTCCCGAACCCGCGTTGTCACCCTTCTAATTGGATCTCTAGAGACAATCTTGTAAGTGTCCGTGTCACCCAAGAGTTCCTCCATATTGGCTATATATTTATCTTTGTCCAATGCCACCGTGACGTTACCTTTGTCAGCTCTCGTTAGAATTAAATTAGAATTATCATCGATAAAATTCTTTGTAGCAATCGACAAGTGTTTCATCGCGTTGTTGTGTACACTTTCTTGTACCATGTAACCCCGAAGACTATTTACCATATTAGAGAATCGATTTCTAAGAGTTGTATGAGTTCTAATGGGAAACTTCTTTATATTATTTTCAATGTTTTTAATAAATTCAATCGTTACTCTATCTTTATTTAGACCCGGAAGGCTAAAATTTTCACCCAGTTGTAGAAGACTTTGAATATCTGCAGGGATATCAGTGGATGACAAATTAACGGACCACCCATCATTTAGTTGCATTAAGGAAGGTATCAGCGTGGTAAAAGATTTCGGATCTATGTTTATTGCAATTTCTTGGCCAGAGCGATTGAAAGAGGGCACAAACGAATATGTTAAATTATTATTATCAAGGACGCGGTGCTCCGACGAAATGTTACAAAAATATTTGATCGGTCTGATGTTTTTCCGTTGGTTAATATGCCTGAAATATAAGTGTTCAAATTTCTTGTTTATCCTATTTCTTGAGCTCTCACAAAAGGAATGCAGCGACCATTCTTGTCTGTTAAAGAAAGAATTGCAGACGGATGCCGGAATACACCGATACATCGCTCCAGAAACTCTATAAATTTGCGTACGCGCAAAGCGAGCATGACAGTATGCATCTCCGAGTTCGATTTGCAGTAGTTGTTTAAAAAACCGGGATTTGCAATGCTTAAATTTTTCTATTGCTCTAAAGTTAAACAGAGTGTTCTCAAAATTCGCAAAGACGTTCCCTATATGAGAGGGCATAATGCCATGTTTCCTGCACTCACGCAAAAACACTATTTTTAACTCGCATTTAATGACGACCTTCCCGACTAGAAATTTTGATAAGGTATACCTGATTTGTATAAGGACCTAATAAGGTGAGTGACGGGTAATCCTCATCAGGTTACACCTTACAATGTCCTGACAAGAACTAAATAAGGAAGACCTTTGTAAGGTTGTACTGATTAAATCCACATTAGGACTTTTATGTACCAACCTAGTGTATTATTTAATAAGGTTATGTTGATCGGGTCCTTGTCGGGATTCTTACTTACTTTTCCTAATAAGGTTATGTTGATCAGGTCCCTGTCGGGATTCTTACTTACTTTACCTATTGTGGTTTACCTTAGGTTTTAACGAGGATCATTTAGTTAACCTTACATTCACAGCACGCATGCACACACTCAAGAACGTACTTACGCTGGCACGCACGCGTACACACATCAAAAATTTTGTGTGTGTGTGTGTGTGTGTGTGTGTGTCAACTATAAAAATAATAATATAAAACTTATAAAAATAATATGCACAAATAAATATAAATAATGTATAGTAAAAGTTATAAAAGACATATTAAAATATAAAGAGATAAAAAGAATTTTTATATATCCTTTTTACACACACACATACACAAATTGATGTGTGTACGTGTGTGCACACGCGTGTGTGTAAAAAGAATATATAAAAATTCTTATTTTTAAATTATATTTTTATATTTCAATTCCCGTGTAGAAATTTGTTACTCTTTTTAAACTGAATTTGTTTCTTAAGATAATTTTTGAAAAATTATATATTTGCGCTGGTTATGACATATGTAGATTATATATAACACTTATATCAAATTAAGAAGTGGTCTACCACGTAAGGCAGTTGGCTCACGATCCAGAGGTCCCGAGTTCGAATCCCACCAAGGTAAGTTCGTTTTTATGTGTTTTTAAATACGAGAAAATATTTATAATTAATTATAGACTGCATCTTAAGAAACAAATTTAGTTAAAAAATAGTAATAAAATTTCAAAATAAATAATTTTTTAAAAATTTTTATAAGGGAAGGTCCTGATAAGGTCCTGATAAGGTACCTTATCAGGACCTTGCTAGGAATCCTGATAAGGTCCTGATACATGTACTGCGTTACATGACTTATTAGGACCCGATAGTATTACCTCATCGGGACCTGATCAGCAAATGAGGTTAACCTGATCAGGACCATGGGTTAAATTTCTAGTCGGGTTTCGAAACTTGATCCATTGTTTACATAAATGAACGGCCTGGAGGCCATATTTCACGATACCATACGTTCCTGGGTTAACTGAAAAATATAAAAATTTAACTAAGGATCTTAACATAAAGCTCTCGTATTTCAGTCTCAATAAATTGAATAGATTTATTAGAGTGCATAAGGATACTCTCCCTGGATTATCGCATAGGAAAGTCGTGTATAAAATTAATTGTAACAATTGTGAGGCTTCCTATGTCGGTCAGACAGGGAGACAACTTCTAACGAGAGTTAAAGAACATAACTCTCATATCAGAAGGAATGGTGCGGGTCATTCGGTCTTAACCCTCACAGGTCACACTTACGCCACAGCGCATTGGGGTCACACTGGGTCTTTTTTACCCGAGCGATTTTGAAACGGTTGTAACTTCAAGTCTAACAAGGGGACCTTCAGGCTAACGGATTTTTGTTTTTTTTTATACTTATTGTACTTAATTGTCATCACCCAGACATCAATTTTCTAAAGCAATAAGGCGCGCTTTTCAGAAAAACTCGAGATAATCGACTTTGAAGAATTCCGAGCGCGCTATATATACAGAATTTTAATTTTAATGTTAAATTTATCAATTCATGCTAATTAACGGATATTTAACCATTGTTTTCAATGAAAAACTTACATCTTCTTATTTTGAATTGCTTAAAAAATCGTACTTTGTGTTCAAGTAATTTTGAAATTCGAATATTTATTTAATAAATTAAAATTTTGGTACAAAAATGAAAAACGTTAGGTAGGAAATAAAATACTTTTATATTTTTGAAAATTACGAGAAAATACAGCGCAAAAATGATATTAATAAAAATATTGTTTAATTTTTAAAAGTGAATTATATGATAGGAAATATAGTATGAATAAAGTATACAGTCGTTTTACATGTCAATATTGCACGAACCAGAATGATATTTATCATAAAAGCAAGGGAAACAGTAAGTTTCACGGCATCTAGCACATCGTATGAACGCAGATATGTTACAGGAGCAAGGTTTTTTTAAAATTTCTGTTGGAAAACACACTTCATTCACGTTCATAAAAATGTCTCTGTCATCACAAAGGCTTGAAGCGAACCACGCGTATTGAATCATGTTCTTAAAGATTGGAGAGAACAGCTGGTGATGTACAATAGATTGAATTTTAATGCAATCTTCTCGAGAATTAATTTCGCGTTCTTGTTCGATCAAGTAGGCGCAATTTTGAAGACGCTTTATGAAATTCTTTACTTGTCTATAAAAATATACATCACAAGGTTGGACCAAAGGGGTACATTTCGGGGGAATAAATTTAACAGTGCATGTTGGCAGACGCTTATCGTCTAAAAAAATTTCATCGTACATCTCCGGCTTGGTTTGTCCTCCCCAGGAATCGACGAGTAAGAGAAACCTTTCCTCTCCTACGTATGGCTTTACAGTTTTAATTAAAAAATTTTTGTATAAATTTGTTGTCAGTTTTCCCGACTTCGACGATGTGACGACAACGTTACGATATTTTTGGAGATACTCGTCCACCGATTTCTGAACTCTGGGTCCAAATGAACCTGTTGGTTCTTGTAGGCACACGAAAACTAGGGGTAACAATTTCCCAGATAGAGTGACACTGTACTGTGCTGTGTAGGAGTGGGTCATCTTATTCATGTTCTGCCTTTGAACAAGAACTACTTTTGATCCTTGGTTTGCGAGTGTTCTGTTAAAGGTGGACTGATATTGGCACCCTAAAAAATATTTTTTTAAATTTACCATATTAATTATACGAAAGTGTATTTAATATATGTATAATAAATCCTGGACATATAAATATTTAGCAAATATTTAAAATCTCTTCATTATAAATATTTTATAAATATTTTTTTGCTACATGAGTCATAAAAAACATAAAATTTTTGTAAATACCTGTTTGGTCAGTATTGATGACAAAATTGGGATTGAATTTTGGTATCAAGTCACGAGTCTGTATGCGAAAATTTTCCGCAGCAGCTAAGGTTTCCTCTATTGTTGCACTTTCTCTTTCGGACACATATTTCGTTATCTTTCGTTGGCGAATTCGATGTTTTCGTTTGAATCGCTCAACCCACGAATTGGAAGCTTTGAAATCCAAATTTTTAAATTGACTTGCAACAGATAAAGCCCACTGCTGCAAGTTTCTTGTCGTTACTTGCTGATTGATTTGCCGAGCTTCTGTGAAGCGATCATATGTCCACGAGTCGATCATCGCATATTTGTCGAATATGCTTCCACCATTTTTAATATGTTTTTCCCATTTCGCCAAATCCTCCATACGTTTTAATCGGGAACATCCTTTTTTTTGTAGATTCTTCAGACTCCAACCCGGATGAGATTTAGCAATATTTAATACTTTTATTTTGTAATCCAATGGAATATTTTGATAGTCCTGGATTTTCGACTTTTTGTTCTCTGGTTCGTAATCTTCAGAAGAATCGTACCCTTCAACTTCTTCGAAAGCGTTGTTGTAATTGATTTCATCACACGTAATCAATTCTTCGTCCGTTACAAACTTCTTCTCGGCCAGACTTTGTAACGTATACTGGTAAATGTCTTCTGCTAATAGCATCGATTCTTCAGTAATTACCGAAGAAGATTTTTCTGCGGTGAGACCATCTTGTGCAAGAAGCTGCTCGTAATACATAACGGCATTTTTTAAACATAATTTTTCAACATTTTTGCCCAGGTATTCTTCAACAGCCTCTTCATGTACAGTCGAGGTGCCAGGCACATCAACAGATTCCACGTCCGACATGACAATTATTTTTAACAGCTTTTTTGTTAGACTCGTGTGATCGCCTCCCGAGTCGAAAGCGAGGGCGGCAAACGTTGTGAAGTTTGCAACGTTTGCCGTCCGAGTTGAAAAGGCGAGGGCGGCAAACGTTGCAAACTTCACAACGTTTGCCGCCCTCGCCTTTTCAACTCGGACGGCAAACGTTGCAAACTTCACAACGTTTGCCGCCCTCGCTTTCGACTCGGGAGGCGATCACACGAGTCTAACAAAAAAGCTGTTAAAAATAATTGTCATGTCGGACGTGGAATCTGTTGATGTGCCTGGCACCTCGACTGTACATGAAGAGGCTGTTGAAGAATACCTGGGCAAAAATGTTGAAAAATTATGTTTAAAAAATGCCGTTATGTATTACGAGCAGCTTCTTGCACAAGATGGTCTCACCGCAGAAAAATCTTCTTCGGTAATTACTGAAGAATCGATGCTATTAGCAGAAGACATTTACCAGTATACGTTACAAAGTCTGGCCGAGAAGAAGTTTGTAACGGACGAAGAATTGATTACGTGTGATGAAATCAATTACAACAACGCTTTCGAAGAAGTTGAAGGGTACGATTCTTCTGAAGATTACGAACCAGAGAACAAAAAGTCGAAAATCCAGGACTATCAAAATATTCCATTGGATTACAAAATAAAAGTATTAAATATTGCTAAATCTCATCCGGGTTGGAGTCTGAAGAATCTACAAAAAAAAGGATGTTCCCGATTAAAACGTATGGAGGATTTGGCGAAATGGGAAAAACATATTAAAAATGGTGGAAGCATATTCGACAAATATGCGATGATCGACTCGTGGACATATGATCGCTTCACAGAAGCTCGGCAAATCAATCAGCAAGTAACGACAAGAAACTTGCAGCAGTGGGCTTTATCTGTTGCAAGTCAATTTAAAAATTTGGATTTCAAAGCTTCCAATTCGTGGGTTGAGCGATTCAAACGAAAACATCGAATTCGCCAACGAAAGATAACGAAATATGTGTCCGAAAGAGAAAGTGCAACAATAGAGGAAACCTTAGCTGCTGCGGAAAATTTTCGCATACAGACTCGTGACTTGATACCAAAATTCAATCCCAATTTTGTCATCAATACTGACCAAACAGGTATTTACAAAAATTTTATGTTTTTTATGACTCATGTAGCAAAAAAATATTTATAAAATATTTATAATGAAGAGATTTTAAATATTTGCTAAATATTTATATGTCCAGGATTTATTATACATATATTAAATACACTTTCGTATAATTAATATGGTAAATTTAAAAAAATATTTTTTAGGGTGCCAATATCAGTCCACCTTTAACAGAACACTCGCAAACCAAGGATCAAAAGTAGTTCTTGTTCAAAGGCAGAACATGAATAAGATGACCCACTCCTACACAGCACAGTACAGTGTCACTCTATCTGGGAAATTGTTACCCCTAGTTTTCGTGTGCCTACAAGAACCAACAGGTTCATTTGGACCCAGAGTTCAGAAATCGGTGGACGAGTATCTCCAAAAATATCGTAACGTTGTCGTCACATCGTCGAAGTCGGGAAAACTGACAACAAATTTATACAAAAATTTTTTAATTAAAACTGTAAAGCCATACGTAGGAGAGGAAAGGTTTCTCTTACTCGTCGATTCCTGGGGAGGACAAACCAAGCCGGAGATGTACGATGAAATTTTTTTAGACGATAAGCGTCTGCCAACATGCACTGTTAAATTTATTCCCCCGAAATGTACCCCTTTGGTCCAACCTTGTGATGTATATTTTTATAGACAAGTAAAGAATTTCATAAAGCGTCTTCAAAATTGCGCCTACTTGATCGAACAAGAACGCGAAATTAATTCTCGAGAAGATTGCATTAAAATTCAATCTATTGTACATCACCAGCTGTTCTCTCCAATCTTTAAGAACATGATTCAATACGCGTGGTTCGCTTCAAGCCTTTGTGATGACAGAGACATTTTTATGAACGTGAATGAAGTGTGTTTTCCAACAGAAATTTTAAAAAAACCTTGCTCCTGTAACATATCTGCGTTCATACGATGTGCTAGATGCCGTGAAACTTACTGTTTCCCTTGCTTTTATGATAAATATCATTCTGGTTCGTGCAATATTGACATGTAAAACGACTGTATACTTTATTCATACTATATTTCCTATCATATAATTCACTTTTAAAAATTAAACAATATTTTTATTAATATCATTTTTGCGCTGTATTTTCTCGTAATTTTCAAAAATATAAAAGTATTTTATTTCCTACCTAACGTTTTTCATTTTTGTACCAAAATTTTAATTTATTAAATAAATATTCGAATTTCAAAATTACTTGAACACAAAGTACGATTTTTTAAGCAATTCAAAATAAGAAGATGTAAGTTTTTCATTGAAAACAATGGTTAAATATCCGTTAATTAGCATGAATTGATAAATTTAACATTAAAATTAAAATTCTGTATATATAGCGCGCTCGGAATTCTTCAAAGTCGATTATCTCGAGTTTTTCTGAAAAGCGCGCCTTATTGCTTTAGAAAATTGATGTCTGGGTGATGACAATTAAGTACAATAAGTATAAAAAAAAACAAAAATCCGTTAGCCTGAAGGTCCCCTTGTAAGCAAGCTTTTGGGACGTGTTTTTTTTTTTAATTCATCGCCAGATTCTCAGAAATACGACTGTTTAGTTTGTTTTGCTCTAAATTTTATCCTTTTTTTTGTATTTTGAAAAATATGAAGACATTTTTTTTTTAACTGATTTTTTTTCAAACTGTTGTTTCTCCTTTAAAAATTAAAAAAAATAAACTTTATAGGTGGTCATTTTAAAGCTGAAGACATGTACTTTAAGGTTGTATAAGCCATTTTTTTAAAAATTTTTAATTAAACAATTTTTTTTTCGATTGAAAATCGGTATTTTTTAAAACGTATTTTTCGTGCATGTACGTTTGTTTTTGTCAATAAAATTGAAAAAAAATTCTAAAAATCATTATTTAAACTTTTTTATCATCAAATAATGATTATTTAAAGAGAAAAGCAGCCAACTCTGCTATGCGTCTCACGCGCGCACGTGTCTCCATATTGCTGGAAAACAATCACATTTACATTGTAAATACTCCAATTATAAAAAAAAAACATTACACATATACAAAAACACTTTAATTCACTTCAAATAAAATACTTACCTGTATTTTGGATTTATTATAATGACGAAATTGAGACACTGAAGTCACACTGGGTCTTTTTTACCCGACAGGAGATTTCGGACGCTTCCTGCTCAACAGGCAAACCAGCACTGGAGCGACACTTGTGGGCCTTTATTTCAACTACCAAAAAGCGATTTTTCCAGCTACTAACCAACTTTCCCCCCCTCCCCTATTTGGAGATATACGCATGTGTTGAGTTGGCGTCGGGTAAAATCGACCCAGTGTGACCTGTGAGGGTTAACGGACCACAGATTGCGGTATAACCATGATTTCAATTGGAAAGATGTAGAGATATTGGACCAAGAACCGTCCCTGAATAAACGCCTAATATCAGAAATGATTTATATAAAAAGGCAAAGAGAAGGTTTAAATTTGCAGACGGATACGGAAAATATACCAGAAACATATATTGGCGTTATCGACGGACTTGTTAAAATTTAAAATTATTGTTGTTACGCGGACTTGTTGTTACGCGTGACCTCCCCTGCGCCGTCGATATCTTATTTAAAGCAAACGTGCCATTCTCTGTGTGAACGTCCTATGAGACACATTGATCTCTGTATAATTGACGGGCGTAGCGACTTGACTACAATCCATTATGTTAAATCTGTGAGTTGCTTTGATTGATACTGTGTTCTTATCTATTGTGTTCCTGTATGAATATTGAGAGAGGATGGTACTCCGGTTTTGTCCATAGGCGTTGCGTCACAATGACAACGACATTACATCCGGTTGAAAAATTTCCTGGCGCTCCAACCAGGAAACTTCTATGCGACGATATCTTGGAACATGTCGGAGTGCACATCTAACATAACTGACCAGCGATGATTTGTTGTTTACGGCGTTAGACTATCTGTATGTATTTGCGACGTCAGACTATTTTTGTATTAATTTTATATGTATAATGTACGCTGAGGAGGACCCCAAGGAAGGGTCGAAACGTTCGTTCGTTCGTTAATTTTGACTTGAGAATAAAGTTTAGCGGTTAACGTCACGCTTGTGCTCTTATTGCCCGTTTAAGGTGTTTTCTATTACATTACAGAGCCTTACTTAGTTATTTATATTAATTTAGTAACCTTTTCGGGCTTTTTCCGCATCTTCGTGATCAGTGATCGGCAAAAAAATTTTTATTATTTATTTTTTAAATGTCAAAGCAATCATTAATAAGCCAAAATACAATATATTAAATGCCAAAAAAATAAAATTTCTTTTTAACTTATTTTTATTTACCTAACAATTTGTAAATAATTTCGAAAAAAGATTATTTGGAGGGGTAAAAACCACAGTGGTGTAAGTCAAATTTTTAAATAGTATATTGTGTTACAAGTGCGGAAAGTTGGCTATTGGTCACGAGCGCGGGTAGGCGCACGAGCCGAAGGCGAGTGCGTTTACCCGCACGAGCAGTCTTAAAGAAGGACTTGCTGGGGGTTATTTCTCCCAACGTGGGGGGGCGAAGCCCCCCCAAGTTGGAATAAATGACATACGGGGGGGTTCGGGGGGGCGAAGCCTCCCCGAGTTTTGGCGCAGGCGGGGGGGGCGGGGGGGGGAGGGGCTCCGCCCCTCCCCCGCCTATGATAAAACAATGTTTATTACAGGTTACAGGAGCAAACATGATGTTAGGTTTTCGCCAGCTCGTAGCTCGAGGGAACGGTACCGGCACGTGCCGCCGGGCTTCCCGACGATCCGCGTTTCGTTCCCGGAAGACGCGATCCCGACGACGGACGACTTATCGATCGTCCTGGCGTGCGAATCCGCGCGACACACGTGCACACACATACACACCCGCTACGCGACTCCTCGACGATTTCGGGTACACGAATTTTACATTGAGTCGGTCTCGGTTTCTGCGAGTGACATATGAGTAGCTGTTAGGTTAGGTGTGTGTTGGGAAGAGGCGAAGTGCCGGTATTTTCGGTAGTTTTCTGTGTGCGCTGCGAGATGGCGTTGATACCCGTTAGCTATGGCTTGAACCCGTGCGCTATGAGTTTTAGAACACGGTTTTCCCGTTAACTATGACTTTGGATATGACGTGTGCAATATTTTGTAGGTGGATGTTGGCACATCGTTACTTTCCGCACAGAAAACACACACGCAAAGTGCTACTTTGCATGCACGTGTAATACAAACGCTTTGACAGCTTACTGCCGCGTATATTGGAACGGATTTACAGTGCTGCCAGTACTGCGAGTGAATAGCGAAACGCAGCCTTCGTCGACACCACGGCATTCCGCTGCTCCTGACGAAACCTACCCCGAGCTCCTAGGGCGACACGCCAACCGAGGTCCAGCGTATGAGCCTCGACTGAGTGTTCTCAGGTGTCCCCGAACTCCATCGCACTTACTTCCGACGACTACGGCCCGACGCGGTCGAGCGTGCTCGGCCTCATAGCGAAGGTTCTCGTGACCGTAACCCCGGGACACCGCAATCCTCCGCTATACATCTCGCACTCCCGCCCGTGGTCTCCGCCTGATCGGTTTACCGCACCGGGTGCAGTCGCATCCCGGTAACGCGCCGCGATCATAGAATATTGTACCCCGCGTTGCTTATCGTTGTTATTTCGCATATCCCGCCGAGTGCACATGCACTGCCGATCGTTGTAATATACCGCGTTCGCTATTGTTTCGCATATCCCGCCGAGTGCACATGCACTGCCGACCGTTGTAATATACCGCGTTCCGTTATCCTCTGTAAGACCGCGTCCCGTCTTATTTCGCCTAGCCCGCCGAGTGCACATGCACTGCCGACCGTTGTAATATACCGCGTTCCGTTATTGAATATCGACCGTTGTAATATACCGCGTTTCACGAGTCTTTGTGTGTAATACCAAATCCCGAATTGGATAAAATAAATGATACGTGTGCATTACAAATTGACTATTGTCTCTGGGCCTTTCATCGAACCCCTGACCCGGCGAACTAGTCCGCGTTTGATACCAAAGTCAGGCCGTTACAACTCATCGAAATTAACATAAAAAATCAGCTGATTTCAATCAAATTGTTTTGGCATCATGAGTTGCTTCTTTCTAAGTTACCTGTGTTCAAAACTCTAAAAATTTTGTCTAAAATTAAGAGACTATGGCCGATATTCATAGTCGGATCTTATTTCAAGACCGTCTTAAGTTATGTTTTAAGATGCTAATATGGTTATACGATTGGTTCATGACATTTTAAGATTGAACTTAAGACGGTCTTGAACAATATAAGAACCGACTATGAATAACGGCCTGTCATCATACGATGCATAGTCATCGGTTTGATACCGATCGACATCGAATCGATGACTATCTGCATACTATATGGAGATAGTCTCTTAATTTTAGACTAAATTTTTAGAGTTTTGAACACAAGTAACTTAGAAAGAAGCAACTTGATGCCAAAACAATTTGATTGAAATAGGCTGATTTTCGATGTCGATAAGTCATCGATTCGATATCGAATCGATGACCGACATCAATTTTGTAAGAAATATATTGTATATATAGTGAGCCAACCCTATTAGTAGTAAGTGGCTAGGTATGGGGCGTCAAAACAAACCCCCACCACCGACCCGTCGGCGTCAAAACAAACCCCCACCACGGACCCCCCGCCGGCACCAGGGCGTGGCCAGACGGTCTGTCCACGTGACGTCGGAGTGCTCTGATTGGCTGACGTGTGAGGGGTGGGGTAACGAGGTAATTAAATGGCGCGTTCTGATTGGATACCCCATACCTAGCCAGCGTTCTGATTGGATACCCCATACCTAGCCAGCGTTCTGATTGGCCCTCCCCCCTGAGGTGTCTGGCTGCATTGAGGGGGTAGCACGTGGTGGAAGAGTAGGAGTCAAAAATGGCGGCTTCAAATGGAGCGTTTTGATTGGATACCCCATACCTAACCAGCGTCTGATTGGCTTCCCCCGCGCCTAGGGTGTCTAGTGTTTAGTGACTTTTTTGGGCCTGCACGTGGTAGAAGACTACGAAACAAAAATGGCGGATTCGAAATAGTAACTAAACGGTGCGTTCTGATAGGATACCCCATACCTAGCCAGCGTCTGATTGGCTCTCCCGCCTAAAGGGTCCAGCGTCTTTTTGGGCCTGCACGTGGCGGACGACGCTAAGTCACAAGGGAAAATAGCGGAAGTGTCGACCAGCGCCATTTTGGCGGGAGCACGTGGTAAAGGACGCTAAGCTAAAATAAAGATATGATGCTAAGATGCTGAAAAATGGAAAGTGGAATTTCTATGTTTTCAGAGAATAGTTTTCATGATTAATGACCGTGTTCTTTTAGGACTCGGGTCTGGACAAAGAGTTTTTGAAACAATGAAATACGTGAGACTTATTTTCTGGAGAAAGGAGAGGGTAAAACAAGAACGGACAGGTTCGCTTTGTGACGTGATGCAACTATTTTAACGCAAAAGAGAAGGGAATGAATAAATAGACGGGAGGGGTTGAAGATACAAACAATGTTTATTACATAAAATAATACATTGATACGTGTGAATAAGTATTTTTTAATTATTCAAGTACACGCCTGAACATGACAGCATTCAGCGTAAGGTTTTACGCATGCGCTTTTATTATGAAGAAAAATGTTACGAAATAATTTTACAATCAAACGATCATTGCGCTCGCTATTGTCGCTAAACAGATTAAGAAACTGACGGAGATTATAACCGTTACACATGAAATATAAAAATACACAGCAGTATTGTCCGCAAGTTTGAGAGAGCATTCCTTGTAGCGTCACGGTGTTCCATCGATGCGTAGTGGAATTCCGACGAAGGCGTAAGAGAAATCGGGAGTCTAAAGGTGGTAGTCCGTAGCTATCGAAATACGTTCCTGCTCCTTGCTCGTCGATGTAAAAGGCGACCCAATGTTGCCCAGGTCGATCGTGATCGTCCGTGTTAGCGACGATGGCTGTCGACCTCGTCCACACCCTCGGCAATCTGTCGGCAGGATAGACGCCCGCATATCTGACACTGAGATGGTGCAACACTTGTAAGATTTCTAGCGAGTTCATTTTTTGCACAGTGAGGTGGTGATCGTACGAGAGAAATTATTTGTATACTTTCGGAGTTTACCTTTTTCAGTGTTGTCGCACTAGTGTTCTTTATAGTTGGTGACGGGCGTGTCGGCAAGTTATTGAAGTTGTATTCTTTTCTTACGCCTGCTATTGAATAATAGGTTTTTGCTACTTCTCTTTCTTCCTCCTCTTTCTCTTCTGTCTCGTTATTTTTTATAACGATGTCACCGTCGGTTTTTTCAGCTTCGTCGTCGTCGTCGCTTGTGACCAAATTTACGTAAGAGAGATTAGTATCGTAGCTCGAGTCGATGCTGTTGCTGCTACTACTACTACTGCTGCTGCTGCTGATACATTCGCTGTTGTCTCGCAAGACTAACCAGCGTTTCAATTTAAAAGCGTTACGTAACGCACAAGCAATTTTGTCTGTAGTCGAAACACGAAATCCGTGATGTGCGCAGCGTTGACTGTACTCTCGGGCCTCCGGTAAACTTTTGAACGGTGGAGAAATTTCTTCCAGATTATATATGTTTCTGGAAAGTACTTGACTCAAGTAACGAGCCTTTTCCACGCCTCTGCAGTAGATGTAACGCACTTGTCGCGTAATTTCTCGTAGATGTAGGGTGAAACATTTGAGATCGGTTTCACCATCGAACCACTCGATTCCATGATAATTTCGTGAAAGCCAGTTATTCTGTCGCCTTGTCTTTTCGGGTAGATCGTCAAATGGAAAGGGCGGCGACATAATCCAGTGTCCGGTGATTGCCGCGTTAATCGCGACAACTGCGACTTCTTTCGGAATAAACTTTCCGTTGACATCACGGAAACCTTGTATATCGATGGCCAGATCCATAGTTTAAAATGCACTCTCTATTTTTTTCAAGCGAAGCGTCGACGTTCGTGTCTCGAGTGAAACTGAATCTCTCTTTCTTTTTGCAGGATTTTACGCAGGAAAATGACGATGGGTAAAATATGTAGTGGTGGTGGGGAGGGTGAAAAATAAAGTATGTGAAATATTATTTGTCGACATTTGTCATTTATCCGGCAAAGTCGACGATAATTTGTCGAGAGGAGTCGATTTCTAGAACATTATCGAACTCGGCGTAAACGATACAATTAACGGTTGTGGTAAGTGCTTTTTCAAATCGCACTTCTAATCGTAAACTGCCATGTTTCACAAGATTCCAATGGCCGGCACAATTGGCGGATAAGTCGGGTGTAAGATCAAAGGCGAAAAGTGTGAATCCTTCGGCGTAATCTTCTCTGCTTATAGAATTACCCTCGTTCAAAAAGTGTATGCCGGTTCCCGAAAAGAGAGTGTGATAAGCTTCGACGTAGAGTGGCTCGTCTCTCGAGAAGCTCGGCTGTAACGGTCTACTGGGAATTTGTATACCGTCGGCGTACAGCGAAAAGAAATATATACCATAGTTTTTGAAATTAAACGGGTTTAATTTTCTATCGCCATTAAACGCCCTGTTATCGACAAAACCAACTATTATGCGTTTCGGCAGTTGACCGAGTATTACATTGTCTATCGATTCTCCTACGAGACCAGCGTGAATCGTAAATGTTTTAACTTCGACTCTCGTAAGGGGATATTTGGCGGTAGTTTTGCTCAACATTCTCACATGCGCGAGTAAAATGCCAGGGCTTATTTTTGCTCTTCTCACGAGCAGACTGGCGTCTAGAATGCGTATTTTCGACGTCGAAGTATTTTCCATAAGGCAAAACGCATCTTTCGAGCGAACGAGTCTCATTCTAACTTCCACACCGTTAATTAAAAATTTATCTTGATTGAAAACGTCGCAATGAAGATGACCTATGAGATCTAGCGCATGTCCCTCGTGAATGTAACGAGCGCGTCTCACGAGAGCCGGATTTGGTGTTTCTGAATCTACGAGTGCGTCCATGAGTCCGGGGGTATCCATGTCCCACAGACAAGAGGTTAGATGGGAAGTTTTTGCGGGTGAAGAATAATTTAACAACGCCTCTATGTACGCGCGGTACGCGTAGGCGTTGTTTGGAGGCGAGACGAGCTTTTGATTGAAATATACGTCGATTTGATTGAACATGGAGTGTAGTAAATGATTTACAGGGCCTACTTTGTACACAATTCCGCCTGGTGCGGGTGTTTGGCCGTCGCCACCGCCGCCTGCTAGGGGAGTAGTTTCTACGCGTATGCGAAGACTCAACATGGTGTGCGTGAGGTCCAGGTAGTCTTCTCCGTGACCGGGTATGACGAATTCTATAGGCGCGTCGTCCCCGAGGGAAGTTATGGGCTTGTAATAGATCCATTGCGAGCTCTCGATACTAGTTTGAGTGGGCGGCAATGAGAAGAAATCGAGTTCGCTCTTTAAACACTCACTCGAGTGCGTGTGAAGAAAAGACATGCTTATCCTCCTCCGCTCCTTGAATTCTTGCTTCGTGTGCGCGCGCGACTATTAAGAGAATATGTCGGATACGCTGCGTTTCTTGACGCTGACTCGACGACGACGACGTTGTCTCGTAGTAGCGGTAGATGACTTTCTGTTTACAGCACGAGACTTCTTCTTCTTCGATGATTTTTTGATCGTTATTCTCTTCCTCTGCTTGCTCTTTGACGATTTTCTTTTGTCTGTTTGACGACGACGTTTACGAACTGCGACGCGACTGACGTGGTTGCCAAAGGGAAACTGAAACGCAGGATTTTTTGCGGATACTTTATATCCCGATCCCTTCATCATGCCGCTTATCTTCTCCTGGGCTTTTCTTTTAAGATTTCCACTTGATTCTTTGAAGCGAGTTTTGAGCGCCTCCTTCAACGGTGTATTATTTTCGACATCTTCCATCACATTGATACCCGCGCGTAAAGCTTCTTTACCGACCGCTCGCGCGCCTCTACTTAGGTAAGGCAGCACCTTTCTGAATAATCCTCCGAGAAAACTACCGATTCCGTGACCTCGTTGATAGGTTGCTCCGACAAAAACTCGTGGAATTCCTCCGCCTCGTCCACTCTGATGTGAATCGTAATATTCGTAGTCCATGGCTCTGAATTTAGTTTTTATTTTTTCTTCTCGACGACGAAACTTGTTACTGAAAACGTCTAAAGTGCAATGTCACCGTCAGCGTCCCGGATTCGAATGGTATATTTTTTCCCAGTTGATCTTTTATATCTATTTCAATCGTGCGGAAATTTGTTTGGCGTAATGGAATATAATGCATCGGGGAGAAATGTTTCACCTGATTCGTTCCGTAAGCGTCCACGTGATTATAGCGGTATGTCTCGACCGGCACTATTCGGAGAAGAGGTGTTTGCGCGTCACCTGTTACATAAGGCTCGCAAATATCGCAATAAACGAACATTTTATCTGGAATACCGCGCTGCAAACTGCAAGGTTCACGACTATAGAAATCTGTTAGGCGCGCATCACCAGTATTTTCGGTAATATGGCCAAGTTTAATATATTTTGCAGTAAACGCTTGGTTGGAAAAAGGACAAATTGCGTAGCGTCTGACAAAAAATTCGCCGTATTCGGGATTATCGAGAAGAACATGACCTAAACCGAGTATTTGTAGAAGAGTATCGGAAAGATTCATATGATGTATCAGATTGCATTCACTTGCGTAACAACTAATACCGATGTGGGTTTTTCCTCCAGTCTTCTCTTGTTGTTCTAAATAAAAGTGCGAGTCAGCTTGTTTGCATGCTTCATTAATCGCTGAGATAAGTTCTCCGGTATTTTTGTAAAGTCCGAACGAAAATGTGCTTTTTTTCGCCATCAGTACTTTATCTTTTTCTTCTTCCTGTTTAGTATCGTAGAAGAACATTTCAGTTTCTTTATAGCGCAAGTGTAAAAGAGTGCTGGGAAATTGAATCTCGCTAAGCGCCACTTCCCATTCACCGTGTAAGTGTACAGTTTGAGATAATTCCGTAACGAATGACGAGGTTCTATTTTCTGGGAAATAGCGCATGCTGCTATTGCTCGGAAGAACCATGAGAAATTGGTCGTCCCTCATCTTGAAGAAGAGAAGTTAAATTCGAAGCGGGGATCCAAGAGTCGAACTTGCTGGGATAACCGCGCCAGCTAACTAACACCTGTTTATTAGCGCCGCGTCCCCTGGTTTTTATCACGCGATCGACGATAAACTCTTCTTCCTGGAAGTTTTTTTCTACCCTAGCTAATTCCTGCTCGTAAAAAATACCGTCTATGACCTCATCCGCTAAATCGCACAATTCGTACACGCGTGGTTTTCGCCACTCGAGAACGCGGTGAATTCGAAATATCTCTTCACTCCACCTCGCCTCGTATCCTTTCTCGAAGGTAGCTTTTGTTCTACTGACGCGAACGAGGTCTCCGACGTTGTATTTAGCTTTTCGTGCGCGTTTCATCTTCTCGCTCGTCCTCCATCGACGAATTATATTTTCGCGCGCGACACGAGCGTTTTCTCTCGTAACGACAGCCGGCTGCATTCTAATGGAGGAATGACGGGTGTGATTGTAAGCGCTTACGATATCCTGCAAAACATCGATGTAGCGCCGTGTATTTTTATGCGTAAAATAGCGCCACATACGTTCCTTCAACGTTCTGTTGAAGCGCTCGACAACGGCAGCTTTGACATCCGGATTACGGGCTACGCGAAAGCGAATGTCGTTTTCTTCCAGAAACTTTTGCAACGGACGCCCGATAAATTCTTTACCCTTGTCCGATTGTAGATATACCGGTACGCGCCCGTCGCTTTTCGAGAGCACGCGCTGGAAAGCCGACGTCACGTGATTACTCGTTTTGTCTCGTAGCGGTTCTACCCAGGCATATTTACTAAGTACGTCTATAATCACCAGAAGATACGAATATCCGTCGTTGTAACTTTTGAGATTTCGGAGCTCGATCAAATCGGCCTCCCACAGATCGTCGATATTCGTTACGGTGTAATGCAACCGTGGAAATTTTCTGCGCGATGGACGATGCAACGTGTAAGCGTCTTGCGTTTCGAGCCAGCGCGTGACTTTGTTACGGGAGAAATTCGGTTTAGCGGCGCGAGTCAGATTATCCGTTGCCGAATAGCCAGCGTAATGTCGCGGATCGTAGTAGAATTTTTCAAGTTCCGTCATTTCTGTTTACTCCAATCGAGTAAGCGTTTTTTCTTCGCCTGCTGCGAATCAACGCTACTTTTCGGTGTCTCTTTCGGTGTGGAACTCCTGGGAGGTTGAAATGTCAAGATATTCGAAGAAGTAGCGGTTAATAATACCTTATTTCTCACCAGTACCGGGGGGACGTTTAAGACGCGAAGTAATCGTGCGAACTGAAGTCTACCCGCTGCTTTCACGGTTTTTCTTTCGCGCATAGCCTCGTTTATCAGGTCATCGATATTCGAATCTTTTATAACGCTGCCGTCTATAGTCACGACTCCATCTTCGTTCCAGCTAATTCTACTCGGAACTGCTTTCTCGAACAAATACCTTAACAGCAAACGAGCATTCGGACGATAAGTTTTCGGCACGCTATCCAGTATTCTTTTAGTGCTTTTCGACATATCAAAATTACGATCGTT
>JASTWK010001695.1:0-27206 GCA_030770225.1 Temnothorax unifasciatus | reverse complement strand
TTACATTTAGGAAAATTATTTCGCGTTAAACTTGCATACATAGGGAACTTTCCAGCAAGTGACACAAGCCGACACAAACGTTCGTTCTATCTTTCTTTTTGGCAATAAGTAACAAAGATAAAACGATACCTGTGTCGACTTGTTGTCGCTTGCTGGAAAGCTCCCATAAGTGAATCTCGCGTTTTATGTAAAATTTGTAAGAACCCGGTAATCTAACCTATACTACGTTTACGCGAGCGTTACTTCCCAGGTAGCACATACACGTTTCAGAAACGTTTTATAAGCGTTTTTCCGAAACGTTTTATAACCGATTTCTAGAAACGTTTCTCATGAGTAAAAATGTCCATTCGAAAAACGTTCGATGGAACGTTTCTTTTCCGATAAAATAACGTTTAAAAAACTATTATAGAAACGTTTTTTTAATAATAAAGAAATTTAAAATTCCTATTCTTTGCATCTTTTGAACGTGGTTATGACGTCTTTGAGACATCGTGAGAATGTTCTAGAAGCTTTATACATGTACTGTCTATTCTTTTTCGAAGAAATTCCTAAACTAGTGCACATTCGTGCAATAAGTTAGAGTGAAACATAATATACTTGTTTTATTCTAACTTATTGCACTACTGATGTGCATCAGTTCAGGAAGTTCTTCGAAACAAAAACATATAAACGTTCTTCAGTGAACAGTACTAGAAAATATATATATGCTTCATGGTATATATTTTGTAGTACTATTTATCAGAATAGTTATGTTTATGAAACTTCCTAAGCATCCTTTTCATCCATGAAATAAAGTTCATTTACACCGTAAGACATTTATAAGGGAATAATGAATAAAATAATGTACATATTAACGTAGTATATATTTTTTAGCAAGTAACATATATATGTATATGTATAAACTATGCATGTCATATTATATGTATATTATATAAACTGTATAGTAAATTTCACAGTCATATTAACATAAAACTTATAAAACTTATAAACTTTCAATATAGTGTATAATGTTTGAAAAAATAAAAAATACTTGCAATTAATAAAAGTAATGTAACGCTAACGAAAAAATAATTAAATTTTGTGCAGCAACGACTAAATAAAAAATAATAAGTATAAAAAATAATCTTTCTACACAATGTTGCAAGATTTTTTTTTAATAAGGAGACAAAAACTTAATCTGTTGTTACTGAAAGGTTTTTTTTTTCAATTTTCTGGTTTCGGTTAATGTTGTGCGAACAGATGCTAATTTTAACCAATCTTTGATCAAATTTTTGATTAAATTTATAGCAGCGTTAGGTTCCACACTCTTAACAGTAGCTGAAAAAAATAAGATTGGCATATAATAAAATGTTAGCCACATACCTATACTGTTACTTTTAAACAAAGGTAAGCCATCAAAATTAAATCTAAATCTAAAATTTTTGAATACGGTTCTTTTTGTAATAGAGGATTTAATTGATTGCATATGCCAAAGTAAGTAAATTTTCCATTATGTAAGTGAATTGATTTTGTAGTTCTTGGAGTACGTAATAGAGATCTTCCTGATAGTGGAATATCAGGATGAAATACTTTGAGTACTGATAATAAGTCATCTAATGCTGACAATGTAATGTTATGAGCTAAAGCCCAATATTTCAATTTATCTTGTAAAGTGTTTGGTAATGTTTCACTATCCGAGTTGTATTTCTCAGTAACCTCTGATTTTTCAAATACTTCAGATGTAATATTATGTAATTTCTCAGGTTCCTCTAACACGTCAGGAATTTCATGGACTGATTCTTTGTTTCTACAATCATTACGTTGCTCCTGAGTATTTAATTTCAATAATAGATCTGAATTCAAATCCAAGTTTCTGATTCAAGTCTAAATGATCCAAATTTAAATGGGTGTTAGTGATTGAACGTGATGTACATGGTTGTGAGAGAACTTCTGAGGTAGAACTATCCGCCTGGTTCGTTACATTCTACCAGTAAACTTTGCACATACTTCTCTAAGTTTCTCTTTGTTTGCCTTTTACTGAGGAATTTTGCTTCTGTTTCTTGGCTCATATTTAAAAAATGTATATAATCTATTATATTCTGATGTACCTTAATAATTAAGACGTAGAGTAACAGAGTAGAATTCTATCAGTATTTCTAGACTATTTTATCATCATTACCCATACAGCACAAAATATTTTCAAAAAATATGTCTAAATATTTCTATAAAAATATTGCAAAAAACATTTTAAAATGGTTTTGGGAATATTTTAAAATGGTTTAAAAATATTTGTGATAACGTTTGTAAAAATATTTTAAGAATCTTTTAGAAATATTTTTTAAAATGTTTTTTATTTACTATCCAGATAATATTTTCTTAAATATTTGAAATATATTTTTAAAATATTAATTAAAATCTACATATATATTGTTTTATAATCTTGTTTCAAAATATTTAAAAAATATTATTTTAAATTTTTTAAGTTCCATCGCGGCGTGTTGCTTTCGCGCCGCGGTCGTTACCTCTGGCGCCGCCTAAGCAAAAGTTTTCTAAGTCCTCTCGCTGCGTATTGCTTTCGCGCCTCGGTCGTTACCTCCGGCATCGTCCAATCAAGTTTTCCAAGTTCCTTTGCGACGTGTTGCTTTTGCGTCGCGGTCGTTACTTCCGGCGCCGCCCGAGCATTTCTAAGTCCTCGCGGCGTGTTGCTTTCGTGCTGCAATCGTTACCTCCGGTGCCGCCCGAGCAAAAATTTTCTAAGTTCTCTCGCAGCGTGTGGCTTTCGCTGGAACGAATCGGTACAGCGTCCAAGTTCTGTCGAATTAAACTATAACATTTTTTTACAGCAAGAGCTATAATTTAGCAACCCATGTGCGAATGTCGGACTTCTGCCAGAGTTGTCTGCATGACCCAGAAGTGGCACAATATTGGCTGCCAAGACTTGATGGGTGGTACTGCCCCAGTGCGGATAAACCGCTAGATCAGTATTGTGCCAGTCTCGGTGACCAGTACCCCCATCCAACCATATTCTGTTCCGAGGCCAGTCTCGTCTCAGTACTGACCGTGTATAAGGCCAGAAATGATATTGCTCTATGGCCAAGAGTCGGCTCAGTACTGGGCATGTATTGGGTCAACTTAGAAAATTTTCGCTCAGCGTCGGAGGTAACAACCGCGCGAAAGCAACACGCCGGGAGAGACTTAGCGTTTTGCTCGAGCATCACCGGAGGTAACAACCGCGAGAAAGCAACACGCCGCGAGAGGACTTAGCTTTTTGCTCGAGCGGCGCCGGAGGGTAACGACCGCGGCACGGAAGCAACACGCCGCGAGGGGACTTTTCGCTAGAGCCGGAGGTAACGACCGCGTTCATGCCTCTCGATTACAAGTACCCCGAATTATGGTGTCATTCGTCTCGCTTTGCGTCAACATGGCGTATCGTCAACCCCCGAGATCGGCTGCCGGATATCCCGTACGGTAATCGAATTTGCGTCGTCGTCGCTCTCAGCGGTCAAGTCCCGATGGTCTCGATATTTCGTCACCGGCGCCCGTAAGCGGCCGTGCGTAAGACCGTGCGTCGCCGACCGCTCGGCCGGCCGGTTGGGTACTATAAGAAGTGCGGTGCGCTCGGCGAGCCGAGCGACACGAGCGATACGTATGGACGTACAAACGCGTTTCGCTTGGTTCGTACAAATGTGTAAAACGTTTGTGGAATACGGCTTTATCATGCATGTTGTTAACGTTATTATATTAATATTATATTATGTTAAATACACGAATTTCATATTAATAATTATTGTACATTAATTGCGTTATTTTTAATATTTACCGGTTATTATCATTACACGATTTTTGAACACTATAAAGATATGTTATATAGGAGTATAAGCAACAAGAAAGCGTCAGAATCAAAGGATCACCACACACACTAGTCCGTTCGACCATCGATGTCAAGCGACGTTAGGTGCGGTATTGACTCGGATGGGTGATCGCGCGGCTGTATGCACACACGACATATACATAATAAATGTATTTTCTTTTTTTTTGTTTTTCTAAAATTCTTAATTCACAAAAGCATAACGGCATATACATACCTTTAAATGACTTATATTTATGTCACTTTTAAAACATTTTTAAAATGATTATGAACATATTTTATTTTTTAAAACAATATTTCTAAAAGATTTTACAAATATTATTGAATATATTTATTTGCAATCTTTTAAAAATATTTTTGAAAATATTTTTCTGACATGATCTGACGGACATAGAAACATTCTAAAAATATTTTTGTAAATTATTTTAAATTATTTTAATCTTCCTAAAAAATATTTTAAAAATATTTAAAAAACATTTTGTGCTGTATGGGTATATGCCAAAAGATGATAGAATGATCTTTTCAACACGAAGGTGTCCAAAACAAACGTAAAATCCTAACAGGGGGGTTTTTCAATTCCTCTTCGGATGAAAAGGGGTTAGGTGCCTTGTACACTATGGTAATTGGCACAATATCATTAATCCTTGAAATATGGAAACACACTAGATAACTTTATCTATTTTCCTGAAAAATGACTTAAAAATTATATACAGAATATCAAGTCTTTTTAATCTGATCAAACGAATAATGTCAATTTCCTCGTAGAAATCCGCAGCTCTGAGTTCTACATCCAATGACACTCTTAAATCGTCGTATTTATGACACTGATGCAACAAATGGTCCAGATCCTCCTTTTCATATCCACACGTACATCTCTCACTATCAGTATATCCTTTTCTCATCAGAGAAGCACCAAGATTAAAATGATTTGCCCTAATCCTATTTATTAACGTCACACAATATCTTTCGAGGTTAATACCCCAGAACCAAGGCTTAACAGCGCCACGATCATAAAAATTGTGGAAATAAAAGAAGCCCTTGTGTGCAGAATCCTCTATTATCGACCGTTGTGTCGCGTCCCAAGTCTCCTCTCGAATGCATTTCATCAAATCCCCCACTGGGATTTCGATGGAAGGGTCCGCCTCCTCTTCAGACGCCTCCTTAGCCAGCCGATCCGCCAACTCATTACCCTCAATCCCGACATGGGCAGGAATCCAGACCAGCACCACCCTCTTTCCATGTACCTTTTCCAACTCATATATAATCGTTCTGGCTTCAGTGATGTATCGATTTTTATGTACATTTAAATGATTATTGCGGATAGACACGAGGACCGATTTACAGTCCGACAGAATGACTATGTCCCGATCCCTTGAATGTCTCTGTATTCGCATAAGTTGTAGAGAAGACTTCACGGCAAAAGCCTCCGCAGTATAAGATGAACATAAGTATGGCAGGCTCATTTTGTAGGCAAAGTCCTCCTCACATATGACCATACTAGCGCCAGTGGAACGCTTATTCTCATCATATGAGCCGTCAGTATATATAATTTCCGGGGAAGATCCCAGATCATAAGACTCAATAATATCCTGGATGAGACTCTGTCTGGGACCGCCTATATTCAGGTCCACCGTCGGAGGTAAAAGTGTGGGCCCCAAATGACCCCTGGAATATCTCGAACTTTCTCGTGGTGCCGATTCCCGCTCTAAATTTACTCGTCCTTTTCCAGATTTCAGTAAGGAGAGAGAACCTGTACATAGGTTGGACAAAACGTGAATAACTCTCACAGTCAGCCAAGCGTTGGAACTTATTGTGTAGCCCATTATGGTCATATGCTATAGACTTATTCACGAAATTACAGCCCAGCATGAATGCACGATCCCTTAGTAATCTCACCTTGGCCTCGGCTATTACTACGTTATTTGGAGTGCTGTTTCTGTAGCCAAGTGCCGTGCGAAGACCAAGGTATTGAGCCCGTTCCAACTTCAACTGGGTCGCAGCATCTCTGGGAAAATATACAAAAATACCATAATCCGTGATAGACCTAACGAGGCTCTTATATAACATAAGTGCTGTGTTAACCTCCATGCCTCTAGAAACACCACACAAGTATCGGATAATCGAGTTCGCCTTGGATACCTTAGATCTTACTTCTTGAACCTGACGGCCAAATCTAAGCCTATTGTCAAGCCAGATGCCCAAGAACTTCGCCCCACTGCTGTTATAAACATCATAGTCGCCGATCCGGATAAACAGCTCCCTGTCCACATATCCGCTCTTGGAGAATTCCACAAGGACCGTTTTTTTTGGTTCAAGATCGAGACCGATTTTCCTTAGTCTCTCGGCTATTATGTTCACAGCCTGTTGGAGAAGTATCCTGTTTCTTCTGCGATTCGGGCCAAAGACATACAGTCCAACGTCGTCAGCAAACTCAACGGCCTCAACGCCCTCAGGAAGGTTAGCACACAGTCCCCGGGTATAGAGAGAATACAATGCTGGGCTGAGAACAGCACCCTGCGGGAGCCCCCTAAAAATTAACCGATCCACAGATTCCTGAGAATTGACTATAAATCGCGCCCTTCTACGATACAGCCAACTTCCAACGAATCTGATTATACTCGAGGGGCAATTGAGCGCTATAAGTGTCTCCAGCATAGTGGGGTAGTCGACGTTGTCGTACGCAGACGCAACGTCGAGAAAAGCCGCCAACGTGTATTCCCCCGCACAAAGGGACGATTTGATGTCCGCAACGATCCTTGCTAAGTTGTCGGCGCAAGACTTGCCTCTTCTAAATCCGTTTTGCGACGGGCTGAACTTGTCCTCCTTCTCGGCCCACCATATCAATCGCTCATTAATCATGCGTTCCATAAGTTTCCCGATGCACGATGATAATGATATAGGACGAACCTTCTCCTTGCCAACCTTATCAATAAAAATTACCTGATAATCTTGCCAATCAGCCGGTAAAACACCCGTCCTCCAAACAATATTGAAGAGTTCAAGCAAACATCTTCTACCAGGATCCGACAAGGTTCTAATCATTTTGTACTCCATGCCATCAAGGCCGGGAGCCGAGTCTTTCCTAATCATTTGGATCGCTCTATCCAGTTCCGGACGGCTGAACGGGGCCTCAAGCTCGTCATCCTCGCAGGCATCAGGAGCAGTAATTGGTTCGGTACCAACAAATGGCGGGGCCAAGTTATCAATTGACCTTCTGATCTCATCTTCTCTGTTCTTGGTGGTCCATGTATTCCATGAGACATTTTTACCGGAATTCTTTAGTATGCGCATGATATTCCATACATATCCAAGGCTCGTGAACCTGTTGATGTCCTTGCAAAAGTTTTCGAAACTCGCTTTTTTCTTTTCTCTGATAGTGCGTTTCGCTAAAGCACCTTTTCTCTTATATTCGACCCACGCTTGTAAGCTTTTGCTTCTCCTAAACTCAGCAAAAGCCTCCTTTCTACTGCAAATCGCAGACTCGCATTCCGTGTCCCACCATTTGTGAGATCTCTTATGTGAAATAAGGGTATCCCCTCGTGTCGGGACGGGTACAACCTTGTGCCTTCCAGAAGCAGTGGCGACCGATCTCCTGAGAATATCTATAAACAGGCCATAATATCTATCAAAATCGTTCTTGAAAAGTTCAATGTCCGGAAGCAGGGAAGAAGTAATCTCCTTATCAACCAAATCGCCGAATACGGACCAGACAGTTCTCTTCGATGTAATTCTGTTTGATAGTTTCCTATATATCTGCACCGGATTATCGAAAAAGAAAGCGATAGGGTAGTGATCGCTGTCCCACGTTTCCTCCATCTGTCGATAAGTGATTCGGTCGATAACACCACTAGTTCCAAACATGAGATCTATGTTAGAATCTCGTTGACCTCGTAAGCCAGCACGTGAAATGATATCTGTATTTATGCAGAAAAATTCCTCGTCCGTCATGAACTCGTGCAACCGGTCGCCATCGTCCTTAGTAGAGTGACAATTCCATATGATATTGTGCGCATTAAAGTCCCCTAGAATAACAGAGTCGATTGATTTGTCGCTAATATTGTTAATTATGGCATAAAGATCACGTCTCGTTATTGATCCGCGAGGGTGTCTATAGATAGCCAGCACGTTCACATTTTTAAGTAAATTTTTCGTTTTTATACCAACCACGTCGTACCCCGCAGGGATATTAGAAATAGAGAGAACATCAAATTGAATTTGTTTGCGGATCGAGATTGCAACGCCACCACTGCGAAGCAGATTCGCGCTATGTACAGACTTGAAGCCGGAAAAGTCAACGCGTGTTTCATCGGTACATCTAGTCTCCGTAAGCACTACCATATCGTAGTCCATAACACATTTGGTGAGTTCATCCTTACTGGTCCGGTATCCTCTGCAATTCCAGAGCAGGAGATTGAATTATACAACAGAGGGAGGATATATTCTCTCGTCTCTGTACTGTCGAGCTCCACCTATTGACCCCTCCTCTTCCCGTCGTCGGGAGTCTCTGGAATTTATCAATGCATTAATTAAATACTCTCTAACCTCTGGAGTTCTGCGTAAAATTTGCAGAACAATGTCCAATGTATCTTTAATGTGTCGATCATGCATGTGGGGGGGGTCCCCTCGTGATTCTTCCGCCGTTTCGCGGATAAAATCCGACCAAGCGGTTCCATTTCGGGAGATAGATAAAGCAATGCCTCTCTTATCTTTGGTGAGATCACCTGCGCGTGTGTCGAATTGCTTGTAGTGATCCCTCACCACATTAGCATAGTGTGCCTGAGTGGTCCTGGGTCTCCTAATTCCACTCTGTGGGAAACCATGATCCCTTTCCTTTTCCCCGCTTGATCCTCCAGGCGCCGGTTCCCGCCGTCCCGCATTCTCCCGGTTATCCGCTACTCCGGAGGGTTTATCCCTGTGAGATACTGGCAGTGATGGCCAGTCGTCCGGACGCAAAAACCTATCATATGCTCTGGGAGGAGCTGCATTGTCGCCCTCAACAATCCGTTGTGCGCTATGGAAAGAAATATTTTTATAGGCCATCACAACATTTATATTTTTATTTTTTTCGTAAGACGGGCAATTTCTAAAAGTAGATCTGTGAGGTCCACCGCAGTTAAAGCAATTCACGGGCCTATCACATTGGCCGTGGGATTTATCCCCGCATATGATACATCGAGTGTCACTCTTACATGTAGCTTTTGTGTGACCGAATCTAAAGCAATTGTAACATTGTTTAGCTTGAGGAACAAAAGGTCTTACCCTCAATCCCACGCCGTTGGTAAAGATCTTTAGATCTTGGACTTTCTTACCCTTCCTAGTAATAACGATATTGTCTGTCGGTATTAAAGACGACCTCTTGGTAGCCGGATCCCACTTTCGTCGGTACATACGTTCGAGTTTCAGGATATTAGATTTGTCCTGAATTACCGACCACAGGTCGGTGATCGACGAGGGCCAGTCCGCGATAACACCTTTACAAATTATAGATCGCTGTTCCAGATGAGCTTTAATTCTAACCGGTTCATCGAGCTTATCAATAATTTCCAGCGCCCGGTTAGCATCAGCGAAATTTCAAAAGTAGCCTCTGCCGAGAAATGGTTGAGCATATCCACAGATACCGGAAAAATGCGAAGTTCCACAAGGATTGACCAAATTTTTATACAGTTCCTACCCTTTCTCGTGGTCGTTTGATCAGGGGGAAGACGAAGAGTAATTTTTGCTTCACCTTTGAAGTCGTCCTCGTATCTTACAAATCGTTGCGCGTCATGTATTTTATTTTTATTTTTAGGATCATCCTTCTCTAAAGCGGAGCCGTTAACTATATAGGCTTCCTTGACTAGTGGTTCTACCAAAACATTAGCATTTGAGTCACGCATGTCAACATTGCTATTCACGTGATCCGCGCCGGACGGCGGATGATCCTTCCTAATATCACAGATACTGCTATTTCCACAGGGCGGGGACATTTGATTAAAATTGGGATCATTTCCCATATCTTGTCCGGTCTGAGCCGGAGGGTCATTTTCCTCCCCTTTGTTCGTATTACACGGGTTATCTCCTAGAGAAAGATTACGTCTTCTGTTCACTTCCTCTTCCCGCTGTTTTTTTGAAGCGGAATTTTTCCGGCTCTTTGTAACCGTCCAATCCATTGCTTTCTCATCCGAACTGAATTCCATTGTCATCCTGTCGAAGTCCTGCTCGGAGACGCTGGTTCTCATCCTCTTGTTAACCCCCCACGTGTCATCTTCCTCAGAGTTAAGATCATCATGTGACCGTGTCGTGTCTCGTCCTGGGAGTGCCATTTAAGCACTAATTAGATTGTTAAATGCTCCCCCTCCGAGAAGGGAGCGCTGCTCTGTAAAGAATAAGTAAAAATCCCCCCCTAAGGAATTAAAAAAGAAACACCCCTCTAGCAAAGCACAACTTATCACAATCTAGAAAAAGAATACGGGTCGAAACGGTAAAGCACGAGCGCCACACACGTCCGTCTCGCACGGCGGTTCGAGCCGAACTCCGTAACATAATAAATTTCTCATGTAGGTTAGGAATCAAACGAATTTATCGATACATAATTTATATAATAAAAAGAATTAATACACTATAGAACTTAAATATATATACCAACCCTTACCTTAAAAGTTTATTCTTCTATTTTTGTAGACTAGAGTATATATTTCTCACTTTACGAAAGAAACCCAGAGTGTACCGGTACTCACAATGACTATCGAGACGTATGTACGACGATCGATGGATGATCAATTCGCGCATGCGCGCACGTTATATCGCTGATGTATATACATCATGCAAGGACACACACATGTGTACAGATGTATATTATAAACATGAAATGCTATAAACCGAAAAGTTTTGTCCGATGACAAATAAATTAAAACCGGTAGGGCAAAATTAATTTAGTAAATAAGTGGATATATATAAGCAATAATTTATTTTATGCAATAATTATAGTGCAATATAAATTTAAATGTTTCAAAAAAGGCTATTAAAACTATTATATATATTAGATAAAACAAATTATTTGAAAGGAAAAATTTACTAAATATTTTTGTCTGTAGAAACGTAAAAAATACGTTTCTTAAATCATGGTTTCAAAAACGTTTTTGTTTAAACGTTTCTTAATGGTTCTTTACGGTTATGAAACAATAGAAACGTTCAAAAACGTATATGAAACTAATATGTGCTACCTGGGATGGAGCACAGTACAAGCCCCATGGGGCTAACCAATCAGAATGATTCCGAGATTCCGTTTTCCGAAATTCCGTCCTGCATGTGACAGCACCCTGAGGCTGGTTTCACATGGGGCGTAAGATGCATATGCGTAACTTGCGTCAGCCAATCAAATCGTCTCAGTATTTAATCGTATCATACGCGTATAGTAGCTGAGACGATTTGATTGGCTGACGCAAGTTACGCATACGCATCTTACGCCCCATGTGAAACCAGCCTGAGGCTGCGGTCCACTTGACGCTACAAATGCTTTGGAGCGTTCTTCTTCTCCTTCTTTCTTCATTGAAAGAAAAGAGAAGAGGAATGCTTCGAAGCATTTGTAGCGTCAAGTGGACCGCAGCCTAGAGCCAATCACGTTCGACTGCTACTCAGCGGCTTGGTTTACTGAACGCACCCATTGGGCGCGTTCAGTAGACCATGCCGCTGAGTAGCAGTCAAACGTGATTGGCTCTTACTTTTAGAACCAACCAATCAACGCAGAGTGTTGATAAGACGAACTCAACAGTTGTGTCTGCTGAACGCGGCCATTGTGTTTCGGTTTTTACGCTCACGAGCAATCTATACGTTCTATAATTTATGGTGTATACTTCGTTAGTGACATGCGCAATGTCTGCGAATCTGGCGGTAAATGGCAATGTAATCACATGTAATCAGTGTGTGTATACGCCATACGGAAGATATTTGATGTTGTTTTACACTGTTGGATTTAATTGTTATAAACTTCGACAGAGATTAATTTTTGTAAATATGGGTATCACCGGGTTGCTACCATTCCTAGAGAAGTCTTCTAGAAGGACAAATATCAAAGAATTTTCTGGTGGTACTGTTGCAATCGATTCTTATTGTTGGTTACACAAAGGTGTGTTTTCCTGTGCTGAGAAATTAATGATGGGACAAACAACGAACGCGTAAGTAATGATTATACTTATTTACGGATGTTAACATTTTCTTTTACGATTCTGAGTAGTCAATAACTTTTCTGTTACATCGTAGGTATGTTTTATATTGTATGAAGTATATAAACATGCTTTTAAAATATAAGATAAAGCCCATCTTGGTGTTTGATGGCCGACGACTGCCTGCTAAAGAGCAAACAGAAATCAAGAGACGGGAGTACGTATAAAGGGACCCGTATAAATGTCGTGAATTTGAAAATCAAGTCAGGATTATTCTATTTGAAAACTGCTTCAAATTCAATAAAAATTGATACAGGATTACTACGAATTCTGAAATAAATCTATAGGCCTGTTTATTTTCGCTGCACTTCTGAACTAGTGCAATAAGTTAGAATAAAACAATTATATTTTCTTTTATTCTAACTTATTGCAGTTCAGAAGTACAGTTCAGACAGTGAAAATAAACAACCTAATATATGCAACTGTATTTTTTTCTTAGATTAAGACAAATAAATCGTCGTAAGGCGATTGAACTAATACAAATGGGTCAAGTCACAGAGGGAACAAGTTTGTTGAAACGTGCCATAGATATTACTCATGAAATAGCATTAGAATTAATCAAACATTGCCAGAACGAGAACATTGATTGCATTACAGCTCCTTATGAAGCTGATGCGCAGTTAGCGTATTTAAATATCAATGATATAGCTGATGTTGTTATCACAGAAGATAGCGACTTGACATTATTTGGATGTAAGAAAGTTAGTATATTGTATTTTCTCATACTATGTTTTTACTTAATTCTTTGATAAACTTGGATTTTATTTTCTGTTGCTTTTTAATAATGATGTAATTCTAATTATTTTAGATATTTTTAAATACATAATTATGATTATCATACAGCCTTAGCCAAAATTATTAGATACCCTATTAAAATAGTTTTTTCAAAATAATACTTATTTTTGAAAGAAATAAAATATTGCTTAGCTTCAACAACTTTCTTTTATCTAATTTATTAAATAATTTTTAAACAATAGAAGTCTTTATCTATTAAATTTATTACAGCATAATGATTATGAGGCTGCCTAATAATTTTAGCCAAGACTGTATAACATCTGACAATAGAACTGTCAAAAAAGTTATATACAATATATATATATGTATATGTACATATATATATATGTATATATACATATATATATATATACTATATCTATTATAATAAGAATTTATTATGTTATAATTTGTTTTAATAACAATTTTGATACATTTGTACTTTTACTAACAAGTAAAATGGATGAAGGATTTATTATATGTACCTATTGTAAATTTTAATTTTAAACATATTTACAACTAAGTCTCCAAGTTAATGAAGAATTTGATTTTATTTATTTAGTTTTATTTTGGGAATTATTGACTTTAACAACGATTACTACTAACAATTTGTTACTAAGGAAAAATTTAAAATTTGTCCAAAAATCTGTTATAAGAAATTGCTAGATGATATATATGATAATTATAACTTAAAAGTCAAACCGTGATAAACTTATTAATAACAATAATAATACATGTGTTATTGAGATATTAAATGCTAATATGTATAGTACTAAGAAATTAATAACTTAATGTCTTTGTCTTTACATTTATTTCTTATTATAATAATTTTTTTTGCTAGACATCAATATTCTAAAAATTCTTAAAAACCAACACCAATACCAGCTACTAGATAAAAATTTTAAACATGAGCTTACTTTTCTATGTATTAATGAAAAGTATTTTGCTCCGTTTTATTGTAGATATTTTTTAAAATGGACTTTAATGGAAATGGAGTTTTGATCGAGCAAGACCGATTATATTTGGCAATGGATGTGAGACCTGAACAATTTGACATGGATAAGTTCCGTCATATTTGTATTTTGTCTGGTTGTGACTATCTTCCTTCTCTTCCTGGTATCGGCTTGGGAAAAGCACGAAAATTTATTACGAAAAATACAGATGGCAACATACATAAAGTTAGTTGTTATACCAAACTTAACAGTAAAGAATTTTCTAACTTTAGTAGCAAGAAAAACAATTTAAAATTTTATATACATGTAAAAAAAATTTATTTCTGACAATATAAAAAAATTCTGTGCCTGTCTTATCTGATTTAAGTTATGTTAACCCAATGTCTTTTAAGGCATTGACACGTATAGGCTCGGTTCTCAATATGAAATCGCTAGTCGTGACACAGGAATATAGAGACTCATTTATATTAGCCGATATAACGTTCAAACATCAATTAGTATTCTGTCCGTTACAAAGAAAACAAGTGCGATTGAATCCACCTCCTACTAATATTACTGAAGACCAATTGCAATATGCTGGGAAGGAATTAGATGTGGACGTCGCTTTACAACTAGCCCTCGGTAATTGCGACCCAGCTACTTTAAAAATGGTTCATGATTTTAATCCAGACAAAATCGTAAGTAGTTGAATTAACTGTTACAAAATTATACATTAGATTTAGATCATCTTTAGAAATAATATGATACTCTAAAGCTCCTTGCACAATAGGCAATAACGATAACGATAGCGACAGCGCCAAGGTTGCCGACAAAGGTATAGCTTTGTCGGCAACCTTGTCGCTGTCGCTATCGCTATCGCTATCGCCTATTGTGCAAGGGGCTTAATGATCAGAACAAAACACTTTTTAATTATATTTTTATTATACATTGTAGGAACGAAAAAGAAAGCGAAATGCAGAGACAGAACAAACAATGGTGATTCAAACTAGCATTTGGTCAAGCAAATATAAATTGAAAATGAAATATCAGATCACTTCTCCTGAAAATGTTTTAAATTCGTCGGTTATTGTTGGAAAGGAGCTTACTAGAAAGAGAAAGTCTCTAAAAGACGCATATGTTTTATTAAATTCGCATAATGGTTCAATCATACAAAGTGATAAGCTTCCAGAGGATCAAGATTTAAACAAAACTGCTATTTTGGATATGTATAATTTGAGTCAAGATGCCAAGCTGATTGCCAGTACTAAAGAATCAGAAGATTATTTATGTTTAGCAAAAAATAATACGTCTCCAGAATTATTTAGACAAAAAAATCCATTTATTAAACGAGTGTCTGATCTTACAACTTCACCAAGTGTTTTGTCCAATGGAAATTGTCGAAAAAGAGGAAGAAATTTAATACGCATCAGACGAACTATAATAGATGAAAATGCTATGATAGAAAGTAAATATTTCTTAAAACAAGATAACAAAGAGCATAGTGTACTTGAGTCAAAGAATAAGGAAATTGAAGTCAATTCAAAAAGTACAATACGCAATACAATTCCAAACATGGATGCGAGTGTACATGATATAAGTCAGGAACTAGAAAAAACAACTAAAACAGACATTGCACAAAATACAGGCTTAATGGAAAATGTTAATGATGCAATTTTATCAAATCAAAACAATTATTTGGCTAACACTTACAGAAATATTCCTGAGAAATCAAACTCTAACAACAGGATAAACGATGTATCATCAGTGACACATCCAACGATTGATGAGAGTTACATTTCAGATAATTACTTAGTATCAAGTTCTAATATGGAAACTAATGATATAACCAATTATGAAAATGCAAGTCGTTTGCAAAACGATTTATCTAAATGGTCAAACACGGAAAATAATCAAATCTTTTCTAAAAAAGATATATTTAAGAAACAAAATTCAACGAATCTGGTAAATACAGATATATATACACATAGATATATATACATACATACATACATACATATACATATATATATATATATATATATATATATATATACAGATATATATACACATAGATATATATACATACATACATACATACATACATACATACATACATATATATATATATATATATATATATATATATATATATATATATATATATATATATATATATATATATATATATATATATATATAAAATAAAAAATTTGACTTACACCACTATGGTTTTTACCTCTTTATGTGTGTGTGTGTGTGTGTGCGTGCGTGCGTGCGTATGTGCGTGCGTATGCGTGTATATGTGTGTGTATATGTGTGTGTGTGTGTGTGTGTGTGTGTGTGTGTGTGTGTGTGTGTGTGTGTGTGTGTGTGTGTGTGTGTGTGTGTGTGTGTGTGTGTGTGTGTGTGTGTGTGTGTGTGTGTGTGTGTGTGTGTGTGTGTGTGTGTGTGTGTACGTGTGTGTATGCATACATCATACACACATATATACCTACATGTAAACATATATGTATGTATGTATGTAAACAAGTTTTTATAAGTCAATAGGAAATATTAATAAATTACTTAAAATATCCCTTTAGGTATTAGGAGTTAATTCAGTAACAAAAAGGAAACAATTATGTCAAAATAAACAATTGCCATCAGTTCCCAAACAACAAAGTTTATTAAGTATGTATGGATTCCAAAAAAGGTAAGGTAAAAATCATAGTTTTATATAAATAGATTGGGTCCTGCAGTAAGAAGCATTGTGGCAGCATATACGGTGCAGACATGAACTTTCTGATGAATCTATCTCTTTCTTCTGGGGTTCAGAAAGGCTATGTCTGCATTGTACATGCTGCCACCTCTTACGGCAGAAGCTGGTCTATCTATATAAGTCTATAGTAAAAATTATGCCAAGCATTGGATACAAGTTTTTTTTCCCAATATATATATATATATATATATATATGAGATTTTATATAATTTATATAATTTTCTTTGTAGGACATCTCTGAAACATTGATTTTGAGAGTCTGTTAGACCTACATAATTTGGGGTTTTACAAAACTTAACGTGTGCTATCAGTATTTTAGCGTGATAAGTATTGACAAGTATTTTTCAAATTCTATAAATAATAAATAATATTCTATAAAAAAGTAAAATCAGAATTATAAAAAGAAAATGTATTGACTAGGAATTAAAAAAAGGTGTAATACGCTTATATTGGTATAGACAAGTGATTAATATTCATTTAAAATGAGTTTGAATTACACACATACACACATGTGAATCCTACAGAGCAGCTCGAATTTTCATTATATTACTTCACTACCATATATGTATAAATTATCAATTAAGCATTAGTTTTAATACTTTCTAATGACATACATAAAAAATCCTTTAGAATAAATTTTCCACATTCTATGTGACTCACGAGGTGAAATCATCCTCTTAAAATTTATCTTAAATGAATGATCTCAAATAATTTCGAAAATAAAACTAATTTTATACGAAAGAAGATACAAAGTCTACGTAATAAAGGAAAAAAGAATAGAATTTGTTGTTAATTACTTTTGTATAAATTGCTTACATTATTTGTTTTATTTTCCTCATATATCCTTTATTTTAAATTTGCTTCATCTTTCACTCAATTATATGTATTGAATGTTGGAATTAAACTAAAAATTTTAAGATATTTTATGGATGAAAGTATTTAAACCATAGATGAATTTATCCTTTGTATATAATTAATCTTTAAGTCATATTCAGAATATTTATTCTGAAGTTTGATGAATTAATCACGTGTTGTTTCTACTAATTATATAATGATTACTATGTGTCAAGAACATTTTTATTCATACTTGAGCTCTTGTATTTTCTGATTCTTCCCATGACCTTGATATCCGAACATTCTTCCAGTTGTCAAGATCCAGCTGAACATAAGATATTATATTGTAGATGCTTTCAATTTTTAACGACAGTTACTACATTTACGCGAGCGTTACTTCTATAGTAACTTACAATAATTCATTCGTTTACGCGGAGTAAATTATCGTAAGTTACTACAAAATCCCGTTTACGCGAGGGAATTATCATAAGTTACTACAGAAGTAACGCTCGCGTAAACGTAGTAAGTGTTATACTACGTTACTTCTGTAGTAACTTACGATAATTCACTCGTTTACGCGGAGTAAATTATCGTAAGTTACTAAAAAATCCCGTTTACGCGAAGGAATTATCGTAAGTTACTACAGAAGTAAAGCTCGCGTAAACGTAGTATTAGTCTGTTTTGTTATTCATTGAATAGCAAGAAAGATAAAAGGTTGTATCAATTTCATTGTCATTAAATGAAAAGAACTCTATACAGACAGACTGTATGGAATTATTTTCATTGTACATATAAGAACTAATGATTTATATAGTAAGAAGTATATTTGTAGTATCAAAATTGTTTACTACATATTTATATGTATTATTTAACAAACAAGCAGGTTAATTAAGTATGTCTAACATACCATATATTCTTACAAATAATGGATGGTTAAAAAATATTTTTCATAAAAAAATATATAATATATATTTTTAGATTAATCAAAATATTTTATTAGTCATTTAAATATTTTATAACCATCTCTACTGCTTATACTTTTAGACTCTAGCTTATGTTATTATTGTTATAATTTACTTAACTGGTATAACAATAGCTTAATAAGCAGCAAAATAGTTTTCGACGTTCTAATAGCTCATAATAAATTTACTTCAACCTTTCTTCACCAATTTAATATAATATTAATCTACATACCTTCTCTAACTTTTTATATTCTTTCTCTAAAGTAATTTCTTCTGGTTGTTTCATTTGAATTCCTTTCTTTTCTAATTCATCGCGTACTTTATGTTCATGTGTACGTTTATATCTATAACTGAAAATTCGTTTAGAAATCTTGATAAAAATGCTTTGATTAATAAACTCAAGTTTATCTCCTAACAATTACCGTAATTCTGTAAATTCTCGGAGGCCAAACGATCCACCGAGAACAAATATCATAAATGGTATGCCATACTGCCAAATTCTAGAATGTGACATGACATTCTTTATTTGATATCACATAAAGAAGCATGACAATTAAATCCTTGATTTAGATAAGATTTCTCTTTCTGTTTCTCGCGTGCCTTATGTGGAGTAGTTAGGTTAGGTTCGGTAAAACACAACTACTCTGGCGTCACATGAAACGGATAACGCGGAACAGAATGAGCGTATCACCAATCACGGGACCGTTTCGACGAAATCTTTGACAAGGTTTTATCAGAACAATCCTGTGATTGGTGATATAAAAGGTTTGTTCGCGTCGCATACTCCAATAAACACCAAGAGCACTTGGATCACGGATAAAAGGCGGCGATTGGAGCAGATGAGTTTTTGGAGTGCGTTGGAGTGATTAGGAGCATGGTGGGGCATGCGACGCGAACAAACCTATACGCTCATTCCATTCCGCGAAATCCGCTCCATGGGACGCCAGCTGAGGGTGCAAACTCATGCATTGGAACGGCGTTGTACATACATACGCAGAAATCGCAGAACGAGAGCCTTGACCAATCACAAGCGTTCCGCTGTTTTCGTTATGCCCGTATCAGACTACGGATTGGGATTGAGATTGGATTGAAATTTGACCAATCAGAGCAAAGTTTACTAAACTTGAGATCAATTGATAGCTTGATTCCTGTCAACTTTAACGATTAATATCTCGCTTCGCGGGGCAGAGCGACACTTTTTTCTGCCAGATTCGGTCGTTTTGTGCAAAAACGCGTCGAATAAGCCTAATTTCATCGAAATCGGAGAGGAAGCCCGTCTCCTTCAGTATTACCGTCGACTAGAACTTGTGTTCTCAAGATTTATCTATGCATGTAAAGCCGTCTTCAGACGGTTTTCGATCTTAAGACCGTCTTGGCCAAGATCATGCTTAAGACAAGTCTTGAGCAACGTCTATGAATTCCGCCCCTAGTCGACTTCTAAAAATGACGGAAAGTCGAGTAAAAGTCGACTTCTAAGGCCCGGTTCAACAGTGACCAGTTAACTTTAACTAGTAGTTAGACTCACTCTCTGTCTCTTTCTAACCTCAAAGTTAGAAAGAGACAGAGAGTGAGTCTAACTACTAGTTAAAGTTAACTGGTCACTGTTGAACCGGGCCTAAATAGTCGACTTATAAAAAGGCGGAAAACAGTTAGGCTGAAATCCCATGGTGCGGAATGGAAGTGCGGAATAGAGAATGCGTCATAGACACAGCCAATCAGAGCTATGCCGCATCAACGCATTCTGCAAATGTCTCCCGCCCTGTGCACATGGTGCGTCATAGACGAGCAATGACGCATCCGGAATGAAAATAATTGATATAATAAACATTTATTAAAATAATTCAAACGTTTTTATAAAAAATAATCTATGTAATAGCAATAATAATTATTAATATAACATTAAATGAAATTTTATATTGAATATGAAAAAGTTGAAAACAATATTTTTAAATTTTTGAACTGCATTGACGCATTTTTGGTCATTTTTCTGCACCATGTGAACAGGCCGGTCAAAGACTTGCGGAATGCGGAATGCGTGATGCAGCCTCGGCACAGTACTGTTGGTCTCGATCATACACGCCATACGTATTGTTGACATTTTTTGCTAAAACTGTTTTGTGTGAATATGGAAACCAAAATAATGATGGTTGAAGAGTCTATTAAAGTTTAAGTTAGGCACTCAAATACACAGATCAAATACTAAGGTTATGGCTCTATGACGCAAATCTTTAACGCAACTGCGCTACGAACGCATGCAGGAAAAATCGTAAACACTGCGGCATAGCTCTGATTGGCTGTGTCTATGACGCATTCTCTATTCCGCACTTCCATTCCGCACCATGGGATTTCAGCCTTAAGGTGGAAGCACATAAAATTGCAGGAGCCATGAGCAGAATGCAGTAGAGTCGCAGAAGCCATATGCGCATGCGCTATGGTATCTGCATTCTGCCCATGGCTTCTGAATTTTCAATCTACACAAAAATACATAAGCATAGTTTATGTAGATTGAAAATTCAGAAGCACGAAGTAAGAGCTAAGGAGGTCGAACTTCATAGCGCGCAAGTAGAAAAAGTGGTCCCGATTCGTGGCACCTAATTGAGAGGGAGTCCGCTGAAGGGAATGGATTCTTATCGATGGGCGCCATTTTCAACCTATAGTGCATGTAACATACATGGTAGAAAGAAAACAAGGTATGCTGTTGCGCATCCTTTCTGATAACCAATGAGTGCGTGGGGCCATGCTGGAGACATATTGGTTTATTGGCCAATAGAATTAAGACCGCAGTTTTTTAAATGAGAATTAAGTTCTTTTTCTGTTCTGCATATAATGCAATTTTATTTAATGTAATAATTAATTTTAAGTAAAAAATGTTAAAATTATATATAAAGAAATATTAAAATAAATGTAAAAGAAGCATGAATTGAACAATATAATAGATGTATGAGAAAAAAGTAAATAATTTTCTTAAGTTTTAAAAATATTGTGGATATAAGATAAGTTTATTTAAATACAGCAATTTCAATAAATGTAATAAATATTTTATTTTAATAACACGAGAAGTGTTGTGTTCAATAAGCTTATTATTGAATAGTATACAAGAAATATTAAAATAAATGTAAAAGAAGCATTGAATTGAACAATATAATAGATGTATGAGGAAAAAGTAAATAATTTTCTTAAGTTTTAAAAATATTGTGGATATAAGATAGGTTTATTTAAATACAGCAATTTCAATAAATGTAATAAATATTTTATTTTAAGGACGTTCTCCGGTGGCAGTTGTGCTCAACTCAGAGTTACCCCCCCCCTTCCCCCCCAAGTGTGTTCGCATTGGTTCGCATACGCACGGGTTGACAACTACTTCCGCAAAAGTCTGAAACTCGTCTAGCCGCGCAGCTTTAACTCGATCTGGCTCTCGAGGCAGGTGCATGTTTATTTCGTGCCACGTTTCATAGGTTAGAAAATCGTCAAAGAATAGGTACGAAGGTAGGAAGATTACGCTTGATTTAAATAACGTTGCCCATAAGATCTTGACGTTCTCTACTTAACCTATATGTCGCAGCGGTAGCAACGTTGCCAAGTTTCCCTCTCCCTGCCTCCGAGCAGACGAAAATTATGTCCGATAGTGTTCTTTAGACGACTATTTCTCAAAAATAAATACCGCTTGCTATATCGAACTTTAATGTCACACGTTACTAATAATATGAGGCATCTTATACTAGTTTTTAAAAAAAATTCTAAGAAAACTGTACTTATTATTCATTAAAATGTCCGTGTCGAGAGAGCTCAACATAGGGATTCCGTGTTAAAAATCGGAATTTTGAAGCTGAATATCTCAAATTTTAGTACCGCAAGGGGCATTGAATAAAACGCCTACGTATAAAACGCGTTTAATTAAACATATACTAAAAGTTTAAGAAAATTTCTAAGAAAACGATTTTGCCGGTGAACGTCCTTAAACGATGTCTTTACGACGTCTTTTAGACATACGTGCTGTCTGGGATGTAGGTCAATTTTTTTAAATATTGACTTAGGTGTGCATAGATGCAACCATTTTTCATTGGCAGAACTAGTGCGCACTCAGTGCACATTAAAGCCGTTGTACACTGATTTAATCTTTAATATTTAAAGTAAAATGCAAATATTTTGATTGATAAAATACCCAATACATATTTTACCAAATAGTACAATAAAGTATAGAGGCTTTCGTGACTTAACCCGTTTATATTAACATATACTTTACGTTAATTTGTGTACGACGGCTTTAATGTGTACTGAGTGCGCACCAGTTCTGCCAAAGAAAAACGGCATTATATATTGTATAGATTGCGTGCACACAAGTCAATAATTTTAAAGAATTTGACTTTTACATCACTATGGCTTTAACTCCTCCATATGTACATACACACACCTTATACTCACCTACACTATAGAAAATTACGATAGAGGATGGAAAACTTTAATGGCTCTTATCACAAAATAGATACACAACCAATAATTATATGTATACACGTAACTCTTTTTTATCCTCGTCAGACTCTTATCTGACCATCCGTTTTTTACGTTTAGAATTATTTTATGTGGAATGTTATGAAGGTAATGTGTACATTAATTTGGTTCACTTGACTCCTTTATAAAAGACGTTATTAAAGGCCTTCTACATTCATGGGTAATTTTATTTCTGTCTTGCATCGATAGCAGATCACAATGATTAATACAGAGAACTAGTAGTCGCTTATATTACAGCACATAAGAAATATTGCACAAGCGAAATTTCTTCACAAGACGTCCGCGATACATATGATTCGTTTCTTATACACATATACACATATAATGCATGTAATTAGTTTGCTGAATTCTTCAAGCTATAACAGATACAATTAACACAATTGTATACAAAAATAAATAAACTTTTATTATTGTTCGTTAATAATTCACAATCATAGGCCGGTATTCATAGTCGGTTCTTATTTCAAGACCGTCTTAAGTAATGTCTTAAGATGCTCATACGGCTCTGTGATTGGTTCATTACATCTTAAGATCGTACTTAAGACGGACTTAAATATAAAATTCGACTATGAATACTGGCTTAGCAACTGATATCCTAATAACAAATTACATTACTATAGATCTATCTTAAATCGTACTAAAAATAAAAGTACACCATATATATGTGTAACGCGTCCTTTTCATTAATCCCTCGCGATTATTCATAACAGAATAAATGTATCTCACGTGATAATTGGAATGTTCCTCTATTAATACACGCCGAAGATAGCGGAGAATTATTGACACAGATATTGACTAAAATTCGGCTGTCCTCTTATGACTATTCTACCTATTATAATTTTTCTCTTTCTCCGAACCATAGTGACAAACATTGATTCAACACATGTGTACAATTATTCATTGCGTATAATACACATGTGCACTCGTAGATGCACCCAACAATAATACACGGCATATGAGAATATAATAGGTATATCTCTTTGTATATAGCTATATTTATTGCTATTCAATAATTAAAAGTGGAATACCACAACGTCTACTCATCATCTTGCGGACAAGTGTCAATCTGTCATATTCTTATAAAACAATTCTTTCTCAATTACAAACTAGAACAGCGTTTCCCTAACTGTCTTCTGATATATGAATCTTTTAGCATATACAAGAAGATTGTTAATGTATCCCTCCAGTGGTTTTCCTTTTTATAAATTTTAACTCTCTTATGATGTCATTCATAATAAGACAAGATATTCATGTTTAAAACATCCCTTTTTCTCTATTTTACTTCCTAGTATTATTTAAAATAAAATATTTTTGTACTACACATGTACAATAAAAAATTTGATTAATTAAGTAAATAAATAATTTTTTTCTTATAACACATAAAAGTAATGTTATGGATATAAACTAGATTATTAATTGTATCGAGTTAGCTATATTCATATGTTAAAATAATTATGTACTGCAAATATGTGTAGAGAACTTGATCAAATATTTTATCAATTATCCATTTCCTTAAAACGTTTAATTTGCTGATGACTATTGCATGAATAAACTATCGCTTAAATAGACATACTCTCATATTACATCTCTCCGATTTCTCCAATAAAGTCGCAAGTTTTTCGCGAATAGGAAGCACTGTTCTAAAATCACATCTGTTTACACATTCAAAATACTGTTCTTTAAAAATATCTGTGCTGGAATAAATATATATCACGTAATGTACACTTATAGAAATATGTCCAGCTGTACCCATACTCTTCATTTATAGCTGCTTTTATTGCAATCCTGTGTTAATGCTATTTATAGAAATCTTTTTTCTCCATCTACATTATAATCAGGATTATAACTTAGAAAGATAAGGAATTATCATCAAACTTTTAAATAGCGATAAATGATATTGGTGCAATCGTTTCTACGACAGCTAAAACTAATTGTAAGTACAATTTTATTAATATAAGTACAATTCTTTTTTATAAAAATGTTTTATCGACTTAGGACTGATTGTTTCAACCTGTTGGTAAGTAAACTAACTAATAGTTAAATCATATGTCTATCTTTGTCTAATTTGAAAGAAAAACAAAGACATATATATAATTTAACTTTTAGTTAGTTTACCAACAAGTTGGAACAATCAACCCTTAGTCATGTATTAAAAATATATAAGCCATATGAGAAAGAGAGAAATGCTGGTATAATGCAATCAACAATCCTTACACTAAAATCAGATATTGTATGTGTCGTTTCAAATGTTTCTGTCTTTTTTTTACATATATATGTTTCCGTAGTAACTATACAATAATTGTACATTATTATGCAATAATTGAATATGTGTTGAAGTTGCGGCAAATTATTACTTCCAAATGCAAATAAACCCAACAAATAAATCCGTTAGGCTCTTGGGTTACCACGGTCATGTTAGATCGTGACGTCAGAGACAAGAAATGACACGCTGAAAATCCTTGCGTGCTATTTTCAAATAATGTGTAATACAATAGTATATTGTGCACCAAGGGGCGAAAGTAGCGTTTTTCAGACGAGTGTGAAGTTTGCCGCCTGAGCCGAAGGTGAGGCGGCAAATCACACGAGTCTGAAAAAGCTTTCGCCCCGAGGTGCACACGATATTTTTCACAATACCTTTACGGAAAGTTCGACTTTCATGCCTAGAGAGAGGCGAGAGTGGTCAATTTCAAGCCAGGGCTTACTTTCCACCCGCTAAACAGGGAGGAAAATTGTTTGTGCAACACGTGCATGGAAAGTGGCACATTGCGCACGCTACGCGTGCGCGATGCACCACTTTCCACGCACTTGTGGCATAAAATAGGGTGTGCAACGCGTGCGTAAAGATGAAAATTCACGGGTGCAGAGTTGACGCACGAGCCGAAGGCGAGTGCGGTCACCGCACCCGGGAATTTTCATCTTACGGCACTTGTTGCACAATATACTATTGTATTACACGTGCATGGAAAGTAGCACTTTCCGTGTGTGTTTTCTGTGCGGAAAGTAACGATTTGCCAACATCCACCTACAAAATATTCCACACGTCATATCCAAAGTCATAGTTAACGGGAAAACCGTGCGCTATGACTTATACCTCACGGGTTCAAGCCATACCTAGCGGGTATCAACGCCATCTCGCAGCGCACACAGAAAACAACTACCGAAAATACCGCCACTTCGCCTCTTCCCAACACACACCTAACCTAACAGCTACTCATATGTCACTCTACTGTACATACTTGTACGCGCAACTCACATAATAAAGCAATTATAAAGTGAAAAAAATGGATCATATCATCCCAGCAGAAACCGAGACCGACTCAATGTAAAAATTTTTCGTGTACCCGAAATCGTCGAGGAGTCGCGTAGCGGGTGTGTATGTGTGTGCACGTGTGTTGCGCGGATTCGCACGCCAGGACGATCGATAAGTCGTCCGTCGTCGGGATCGCGTCTTCCGGGAACGAAACGCGGAAGCGGGAAGCGGATCGTCGGGAAGCCCGGCACGTGCCGGTACCGTTCCCTCGAGCTACGAGCCGGCGAAAACCTAACATCATGTTTGCTCCTGTAACCTGTAATAAACATTGCTTTATCATAGGCGGGGGGAGGGGCTCCGCCCCTCCCCCCGCGCCCCCCTCCCCGCCTGCGCCGGACCCGGGGGGGCTTCGCCCCCCCGAACCCCCCCTACTCGGAGAGGCTTCGCCCCCCCCCGGACCCCCCCGTATGTCATTTATCCCAACGAGAGGCTTCGCCCCCCCTCGTTGGGAGAAATAACCCCCCGCAAGTCCTTCTTTAAGACTACTCGTGCGGGTAAACGCACTCGCCTTCGGCTCGTGCGTCTACCCGCACTCGTCTAATATACGCACATTTCCACTCCCTTAACCCCCATCCCTACATGCACTTGTAATACAAAATAGTATGTGTTACACGTACGGAAGTTGGCTATTGGTCACGAGCGCGGGTAGGCGCACAAGCCGAAGGCTCGTGCGCCTACCCGCGCTCGTAACCAATAGCCAACTTTCCGCACTTGTAACACAATATACTATACTTTCCTCCCTAGGGAGGAAAGTGGTTACTTTCCACCCACTATGCCGCCCTGGCGTGAAATTGGCCGCTTTCGCCCCTCTCTATAGGCATGGAAAGTCGAACTTTCCGTTGAGGTGTTGTGAAAAAATATTTGAATAAAAAAACATTTCAGATCGCTTTAACTTATAAAATGTTCCAAAAACTATCCTTTTTCCTTATATCTGTGCAATAAGCCTGCATGACTAGGTTTCATTTATCACATTCATTTACGGTTGTTTATTAACTGTTAAGGGAAAAGGACAGTTTTCGAAATACACATTTTATAAGTGTGTTAAAGCAATTTAAAGTGTTTTTTCATTTAAGTATTTT
>JASTWK010001694.1:15000-22500 GCA_030770225.1 Temnothorax unifasciatus | reverse complement strand
ACAGTTTTGCTCTCTGACACTTTCACACCAACACTCGCACCCCATTCGCTCACTATCCTCATCCACTCGTTCCCCATTCGCTCCAGATCTGCCCGGCTCTGTCCTACGACAGGCACGAACAGATCGTCAGCATACGCTGTCGCCATACATCCTCGTCTGCGGAGCCACCACAGGAGCGTATCCATCTGCAGGTTCCAAATACATGGACCACAGATGGACCCCTGCGGCGCACCCCGCTCGACTCTCTTCCATACTTCATCGATCATACTTATCATGCACGCACATCTATCATCAAAGAAACTCTCCCACAACCCAATCTCCTCACATCCTTCATCTCGCAATCGTCCAAGCACACATGGCCATTCCAGGTTGTCAAAGGCACCCTGGAAGTCCACAAATACTCCCAACACATACTTGTGCTCGGACCCACTCACGCACTCACGCAGGCTGTTCCACGCACTCTCGGTCGAACGTCCCTTCACAAACCCGTGCTGCGCCTCACACATTCTTCCACACATCAATCGCTCAAGCCTATTCACCATCAATCGCTCTAACACTTTCCCAAGCACAGACAGCAGGCTGATCGGTCTATACGACCCGGGGTCCGACCGCACTTTCTCCGGGGACTTCAACAATACAACCACTCTCGCAGTCTTCCACGCCTTAGGGAAACGATTGGTGCTCAGACACACATCATATACTCTCTTCAACCACCCCGGAATGGCACGCCAAACGGCACGCAACATTTCCGCAGTCACACCATCCAACCCAGGTGCCTTACCCACTTTCATTGCTTTCACAGCCACATCCACTTCATTCCACTCGAATGTCCTTTCAATCTTCTCTCTCTCTGCCAATCGTACATCTTCCATCCCCGTGTCCGGGAAGAAGCGATCTAGCAGCACTTTCGCACTCTCTTTCCACGTACTCGTTGTTCTGTCACCCACTTTCATTGCACTCAATCTGTCACGTCCATACTTTCCCATACACACTTTGTACACATCACCCCACGGATCCTGATTTCCCTTATCACTCACAAACTGTCTCCAGTTTTCCTCTTTCACTCTCCACAACATTCTCTTATATTCTCTAAGCGTACGCTTATACACATTCAAACACTCTTCCACACGATCCCTGTTTCTCGCTCGCATACGCTGGTAGGTGCGCCTACGCTTCCTAACATCCCTCTTCATGCGCTCAAGCTCATTTGTCCACCACACAAGCTTCCTTGCCGCGCCGTCGGGTCTCCGGTGTGTCTCGGGCCGCCCGTTTCTCTCGCCAGTAGATAGGGACAGAATATGTCGTTGATTTAACGTGCGGCACCTGCTCGAAGAGCCTTATCCACACGGCCCCCATGGGCGCGGGATTGGGATACGCCCAATCAGCGCGTACCGACCGAGGTCGGTACTACCAGTGCGCTGCGGGACGGCAGGATCCCGACAGCAACCCACTGGTCGGGGCGAGCGACTATCCACGCTCTGCCAGCTATGCAGGCTGGCGCCCGAACTGTTGGGACGCAGCTCACCCGTCGGACACCCAAACACGAAGCTCGGGTATCCTAGCCAGCATTTGGCTGTAAACCACTGCCACCACGATGTTCCTACCCGCGACCGGCGGGAGCAAGCTCCCTGGGCCACCGGTCCCCGTGGTACCAGTCTGGATCACTGGTTGGATCTTCGCAGCCGAAGCTGCTCCCAGTTGGTCTCCTGCAGACCCGGCACCGGTCAGCCGCATACACACACCTCACACATTCGCATTCATTCTTCTCTGAAACACACATGCCGCAAACCTGCTCAGACTCTCATAACTTTCTTTACGTTCTAACACTCTGCTCACATCTACTCTGCCATCCTCTCTCACACTGACTCCCCATTCGTCCAGGTTCCTTACATCCTCATACATTTCACATTCAATCATCACATGCTTCCAATCCTCGCGCTCAGCACCACACGCACAACTTTCAATCTCTGACAATCCCCTTTTATACAAAAACTCATTCATACTGCCGTGACCCGTCAGGATGTAGCCGAGCCATAAGCTCGGCTCGAATCCCAAACAACTCTCGGCAAACCTCACATTCCGCACGAAGCCATGAGTCACTCGTCCTTTCACACTATCGTCCCATCTACTCTGCCATCTTTCATACAACCTATCCTCAGTCAGTTTCATGCACTCGACTACATCCCTCGCACTCACTTCCTCTTCACTCACAATATCACTTTCGCTCAATCTCCAATCATTCTTAACTCTCGCACTCACACCTCTTCTGATACATTCCAGGTCCCACGGAAGGCCACCCATTAATACCTGCATGGCCTCCGTGGAGACCGTTCTACAGACATTCAAACAAGCACTCATCGCCACTCTCTGGCATCTATTAATTGCCTCTCGCGCATACCCATATTTCATGGCTTCGTACCACACACTCGCACCATACATGACACACGCAGCAAACAGTCCTTTGTATATCACTCGCCATGCTCTCTTTCGCAATCCCCATTCACTCCTCATCACTCGTCTCAACTTTCCTACTACACTCACACACTTCTTTCTCATACACTCCAGGTGCGGCTTGAAACTCATTCGCTCGCCCACCCATACACCCAAATACCTCACACACTTCACATACCTCACATGCTTCCCATTCACACTAACGCTCGGGTGTCTCGTTTCCGACATATTCCCTTTCAGAAGCATCATTACAGTTTTGCTCTCTGACACTTTCACACCAACACTCGCACCCCATTCGCTCACTATCCTCATCCACTCGTTCCCCATTCGCTCCAGATCTGCCCGGCTCTGTCCTACGACAGGCACGAACAGATCGTCAGCATACGCTGTCGCCATACATCCTCGTCTGCGGAGCCACCACAGGAGCGTATCCATCTGCAGGTTCCAAATACATGGACCACAGATGGACCCCTGCGGCGCACCCCGCTCGACTCTCTTCCATACTTCATCGATCATACTTATCATGCACGCACATCTATCATCAAAGAAACTCTCCCACAGCCCAATCTCCTCACATCCTTCATCTCGCAATCGTCCAAGCACACATGGCCATTCCAGGTTGTCAAAGGCACCCTGGAAGTCCACAAATACTCCCAACACATACTTGTGCTCGGACCCACTCACGCACTCACGCAGGCTGTTCCACGCACTCTCGGTCGAACGTCCCTTCACAAACCCGTGCTGCGCCTCACACATTCTTCCACACATCAATCGCTCAAGCCTATTCACCATCAATCGCTCTAACACTTTCCCAAGCACAGACAGCAGGCTGATCGGTCTATACGACCCGGGGTCCGACCGCACTTTCTCCGGGGACTTCAACAATACAACCACTCTCGCAGTCTTCCACGCCTTAGGGAAACGATTGGTGCTCAGACACACATCATATACTCTCTTCAACCACCCCGGAATGGCACGCCAAACGGCACGCAACATTTCCGCAGTCACACCATCCAACCCAGGTGCCTTACCCACTTTCATTGCTTTCACAGCCACATCCACTTCATTCCACTCGAATGTCCTTTCAATCTTCTCTCTCTCTGCCAATCGTACATCTTCCATCCCCGTGTCCGGGAAGAAGCGATCTAGCAGCACTTTCGCACTCTCTTTCCACGTACTCGTTGTTCTGTCACCCACTTTCATTGCACTCAATCTGTCACGTCCATACTTTCCCATACACACTTTGTACACATCACCCCACGGATCCTGATTTCCCTTATCACTCACAAACTGTCTCCAGTTTTCCTCTTTCACTCTCCACAACATTCTCTTATATTCTCTAAGCGTACGCTTATACACATTCAAACACTCTTCCACACGATCCCTGTTTCTCGCTCGCATACGCTGGTAGGTGCGCCTACGCTTCCTAACATCCCTCTTCATGCGCTCAAGCTCATTTGTCCACCACACAAGCTTCCTCGCAACCCCACACACACGCCTTTTCATTCTATTGTCATTCGCCCTCAGGATCCATGATGTGACGCGCTCCGCCAAACTGTCGGCGTCCCAGTCATTCATCGCATTCACAGCATCCTCAGACGCATACTCCACTAGATCGCTCTCATATCCTTCCCAGTCCACGTTTTTGCACACCCACCTAGGCATACGTTCCACACGCTCAACATTCACACCCCAAGTCATACGTATCAGCAACACGTTATGGTCGCTGATACCCCAGTCACTCTTGACTTCCCATTCATACTGGCACCCCCCAGACACATCGCTGACGAGAGTCACATCAATATCGCTTTCCCCATTGGGTCCGCTAAAAGTGTAACTCTCGCTCGGCTCATTCAAGACAATCATACCATTCGCAACGATCCACTCCTCAAGCACTCTCCCACGCATTTCATTTTCTCTACTGCCGCCCCTGCCCTTACTGTACCATAAGGGAGAGACGGCGTTCGCATCCATACCCACCAACACACGCTTTCCCCTGGTCGCCATTCGCACTCTGTCCATGTACGCCAGATACGGCTCGATGTCCTCACCGAACCGGCAGTACACAGATACCACATACATTTCGCCGAAGTCACCCTTCAGCCACACACACACGCCATACTCATCCGAGCACTCTCTTACACACATCGCTTCAAGATTGGGGTCATTCACTACCACTGCTGCTTTAATACATTCACCCTCATTCACGATTACATCCATTCGTAGCGGGAGTCCAACTACTCTTCCATTCTTCACACACGGCTCCTGCAGCAGTGCCACACTCACTCGACGTTCACACAACATTTCACCCAGGTCACACATAACCGCATACGCTCTCTGACAATTACTCTGCACCACATTCATACACGAGACACCCTGCGTGCCCTAGTAGATAGGGACAGTGGGAATCTCGTTAATCCATTCATGCGCGTCACTAATTAGATGACGAGGCATTTGGCTACCTTAAGAGAGTCATAGTTACTCCCGCCGTTTACCCGCGCTTGCTTGAATTTCTTCACGTTGACATTCAGAGCACTGGGCAGAAATCACATTGCGTCAACACCCGCGAGGGCCATCGCAATGCTTTGTTTTAATTAGACAGTCGGATTCCCCTAGTCCGTGCCAGTTCTGAGCTGAGCGTTGAATGGCGGCCGAAGAGGACGACCACGACGGCTCGCGCCGCCACGGAAGCCTCGCAGCAAGGAAGATCCGCGGGAGGCCAAGGCACGGGACCGAGCTCGGATCCCCGGGACCGGCGCGAGAACGCCGATCGGTTCACCTCGCCCAGGCCCGGCACGTCAGCCAAACCCGCTTCCCGACCAAGCCCGACACGCCCCGCTCCTCAGAGCCAATCCTTATTCCGAAGTTACGGATCCAATTTGCCGACTTCCCTTACCTACATTAGTCTATCGACTAGAGGCTCTTTACCTTGGAGACCTGCTGCGGATATGGGTACGAACCGGCGCGACACCTCCACGTGGCCCTCTCCTGGATTTTCAAGGTCCGAGGGGAAGATCCGGACACCGCCGCAACTGCGGTGCTCTTCGCGTTCCAAACCCTATCTCCCTGCTAGAGGTTTCCAGGGAACTCGAACGCTTATACAGAAAAGAAAACTCTTCCCGGATCTCCCGACGGCGTCTCCAGGTCATTTTGGGTTACCCCGACGAACACTCTTACGAGGGCCCGAATTGTATGCGGTTCCGCTGCCGGGTTCCGGAATAGGAACCGGATTCCCTTTCGCCCGACGGGCGTGTGTCGTACATCCTCTCTCGCTCGTATAAAACAACAACACTAGAGTATCGTACGCCGTCATTGACATAGGATTTCTCCTAGGGCTTAGGATCGACTGACTCGTGTGCAACGGCTGTTCACACGAAACCCTTCTCCACGTCAGTCCTCCAGGGCCTCGCTGGAGTATTTGCTACTACCACCAAGATCTGCACCGACGGCGGCTCCAGGCAGGCTCGCGCCCAGACCCTTCTGCGCACACCGCCGCGACCCTCCTACTCGTCAGGGCTTCGTGGCGGCGCGTGGGAGAGGACCCCCACGCGGCCGCCCCACTTGCCGCTGACGGCAGAGTATAGGCTCGACGCTTCAGCGCCATCCATTTTCAGGGCTAGTTGCTTCGGCAGGTGAGTTGTTACACACTCCTTAGCGGATTCCGACTTCCATGGCCACCGTCCTGCTGTCTTAAGCAACCAACGCCTTTCATGGTGTCCCATGAGCGTCGAGTTGGGCGCCTTAACTCTGCGTTTGGTTCATCCCACAGCGCCAGTTCTGCTTACCAAAAATGGCCCACTTGGCACTCTGATCCGTTAATAGATGCTCGTGGCTTCATAGTTCAAGAAAGCCAGAGATCTCACCCATTTAAAGTTTGAGAATAGGTTGAGGTCGTTTCGGCCCCAAGGCCTCTAATCATTCGCTTTACCAGATGAGACTCGCGCGCGTTCCGTGCGGAACGGCCGAGTGCCAGCTATCCTGAGGGAAACTTCGGAGGGAACCAGCTACTAGATGGTTCGATTAGTCTTTCGCCCCTATACCCAGTTCCGACGATCGATTTGCACGTCAGAATCGCTACGGACCTCCATCAGGGTTTCCCCTGACTTCGTCCTGACCAGGCATAGTTCACCATCTTTCGGGTCCCAACGTGTACGCTCTGGGTGCGCCTCTTCTCGCGATGAGAACGAGACGCCCCGGGAGTGCGGAGCCGCATCGCGACGCGGCCCATCCTCCCTCGGTCGACAACCAGGGCCGACCTTCACTTTCATTACGCCTTTAGGTATCTCGCTCAAGTCCCAATGACTCGCGTACATGTTAGACTCCTTGGTCCGTGTTTCAAGACGGGTCCTAAGAGTACCCAAAGCAGTAGCGTCGCCGACCGGTATCGGTCCCCCCGAACCCCGATGAAGGGGCCGGTGGGACGTTCGTAGGCCTGTCGAAGGTTAACCGTACGACCAACAGCGGGCCAGGACCGGTGACGGCACGAGGTCCGTTAGCCTCCGTGTACCGTGGCGCGCGCTTGCGACGGCCTCGACGCACAAACGTCGCGCGACACACACGCGCTCGCACACCGAGGTGAACGGGCGCGCGCGAGCGCGTTTCATATTGAGTGCGGCCTGATACCTTGCGTGTACCGCCGGGCAGCCGGCCGGGCGACCGGGGGTTTGACGCGTGCCGTTTTACCGGCGACGCGTCAGTCACCGCACCCGGGCCGTAGACCGACACCCAGCGGGTCGCGACGTTCTACTAGGGGAGAAGTGCACGACGACGAACGCCGGACGTCGAACGCACGGCAGCGTGCCCGCGCGCGAGCCGCGAGGACCCGCGCGGGACATCGCCCACCGACGCGAAGCCAGCGTCGCTGACGATGAATCTCCCCGTTCGATCTTTTGGGTTTCTTAGGTTTACCCCTGAACGGTTTCACGTACTCTTGAACTCTCTCTTCAAAGTTCTTTTCAACTTTCCCTCACGGTACTTGTTCGCTATCGGTCTCGTGGTCGTATTTAGCCTTAGATGGAGTTTACCACCCGCTTAGAGCTGCACTCTCAA
>JASTWK010001694.1:0-10000 GCA_030770225.1 Temnothorax unifasciatus | reverse complement strand
TCGCGGTCGTTACCTCCGGTGCCGCTCGAGGCGGAAATATTCCAAGTCCCGCGCGGCGTGTTGCTTTCGCCGTCGAGCAAACGAAACGAAACGGCTGCTTTTCAGTGGGGTCTCGTCTAACCGACAAGACGAATCCCCAAGCCGAGGGCTGAGTCTCAACAGATCGCAGCGTGGTAACTGCTCTACCGAGTACAACACCCCGCCAGGTACCTAAGTCGTCTACAGACGATTCCGAGTTTCGACATCGAACTCGCGAAACTCATGTTCGACCGTTAGACGCCGTGCCGTCGTAAGCGGTGAGATCCCGACGACGGGCAGAGGCGCCGTACGGCAAACCGGGCTCGTGCGACGACCGGCCCGCGAGGACCGGCCGCCTAGTAGTGTGTCACATTGTTTTGAGCCTTTCGACTCACGAGACTCCTCTCACGCGCCCCTAGCGGCCCCGAACAGAACCCTTCAAGTCGTGTATAAACATAGTCGCTACCCATGACGAATTACAACAAACGACACGTCTTCTTATATCATTTATATCAACTATTATATTTTTTCCTCTATATTTCTTTTTTGTTTCGTGAACGGGCAGCTACGGGCAATTGAAACCAATGGATCCATGAAGTAGAATGTCCATTTAAAGATATAAAATTAATAGAATCTTGACATCTCTCAGCCATTTTTTTAAACAACAACGTAAAGCACGCTTATAGGATTCAGTGTTTACAATACAGAAGAATGACCGTTATATTCAGCACACCATTATTACATATTTATGATAAGCGTTTTTCTTCATCCAAAAGGGATGTTATAATGTGGAAAAAACTTGGGCTCAAAATCTTTACATATGTAAAAGTTATATACTTTAAAACTTTATGAAAGAAATGGTAAGAAAGAAATCCGTTTGTGCAATATAAGGTTTAGAGCGATTTTTGGCATGAATATTACAGAAATTAAAAAAAAATCAGTCGTTTTTGATTGCTTACGACTATTTACAAACTAAAATTGTTAATTACAATTGGCTATTAAGGTAAAAAATTTTTTGTCTATGTCCGCAAATTTGCCAATTCAGCCCACTGTGCGCCGTCGAACAAGCGCCCGAAGGGGGCGCGATGACAGAGGAGGAACTCCTCCGCCGCTTCCTGGCCGTCGAACTCGCGAAGTTCGAGGCCGTGCAGGGACCCACCAACCGCGGGCAGCACGTGATACGCGTCAAGATCGACCGACCAATTAAGCAACGATATCGGCCGCGGAACCCCGCCATGCAGGCGATCATCGACGCGGAAGTCGACAAGATGCTCCGCGACGGCATTATTGAACCGTCCCACAGCGCGTGGAGCTCGCCGGTCGTTATCGTGCGGGAGAAGGACGGCAAACCCCGTTTCTGCATCGACTTCCGCCTAGTCAACGAGGTCACCGAGAAAGACGCGTATCCATTGCCTCAAATCACCGCGACGCTGGACAAATTACGGGGGGCCCGCTACCTGTCCACTCTCGATTTAAAAAACTACTGGCAAGTGCCGCTCGCGCCAGAAAGCCGACCCGTGACCGCCTTCACCGTCCCCGGCAAGGGGCTAATGCAGTTTAAAGTAATGCCGTTCGGACTGCATTCGGCACCAGCCACCTTCCAACGACTGCTCGACACCATTTTGGGCCCGGACCTAGAACCGCATGTATTCGTTTACTTAGACGACATCGTCATTATCAGCGAACACCTCCGCATTATGCGCAAAGTTTTCCGCCGGCTCCGCGCGGCCAACCTCCGCATTAATCCCGAGAAATGCCGATTTTGCGCCGCTCAGATTAAGGATGTTTTATATAGTTAGGCAAAATGTAACGAAGTTGATGAAAATTTAATATTATATTCTGTATACTCTTTCAAAGTTTAGGGCCAAATTTCAAATCGATTCACAATTTAGATAAAAAGTTATCAATTCTTGAAAATCCGTTTTACAAAGGGTTTTATAGAGAAAAGTGTAAACAAAAAAATGTAACCAATATAATATTTTACACACAAGCAGATCATCAACAAACAAAAATATAGCAACAAAATTTGAAACAATTTACAACAATTTAAAAAAAATTTTTTTTTTGAAAAAAATAGTAGTAACAGTTATTTACATTCACTAAATCTACGTCTTTTACATTCTATTAGATTGAAGCCGACGGCTGCGTTGCCACCTACCCTGGCAATGCGGAAACAGGGGATACGGATGGTCGAAAATCGGGTATTATCGCAGCCGATAAATATCCCGTCGACCAAGGCGCCAAAACCAAGTAAGAGGAAGTCGGTGGCGATGACCGCGGACGACGACCAGGCGGCACACGACCCGACCAATGGACAGAGGGACGAGCCGAGAGTACCGCCGCAGCCACGTCACGTATTGGCGGCGCTTAGTGACGCAATAAGGTTGGGAGGACAATAGTGACAATCGCGAGCGAGTAGACATAGACATATATATCCGTTAGTTATTAAGCACGCGTAGATAATAAGAGTTAGACATAAGTTTGCGAGATACGCGATTATTAGCTTGTAAGTTAATTAAATAATTGATTTATTTTGGCTTTGTTTACGGGAAAAAATAATCCCAAGTCATGGTCGACAATACAATCTTTAAGAACAAGGAATTTCATTTGATTTTGTCGGTTGAAAGATTAAACGGTTTTTTTTTTCTTTTTCTTTTGCTCCATTTAATTTTGCGTTTTGGGTCCAGCTTGGAGTAAGGGACCAAGAATAAGATTAAAATCAAGGAACCATTGGTTGAAAGACGGTTCAGGACATGCGATCCATACAACCAATATGGTCAGGTAATAAAAGGGTTCCACCAACACGGGCGAAACAACAATCATAGTAATTAGTTAAAAATAAAGGGAAAACGCAATGGCGCGTGTTAAATTTCGTTTCGACCGCATGCTTATGGTAATACGGGTACCACGCAGACAATAGGGGATGATGGTCATACGAACGGGCCTCTGAACCGCCGAGCTGAGCGAAACAGGACATGATCGGGGTAAGAACCACCCCGTTAGTAAATGTAGGGCAACGGCCACCAAACCGGAAGCGCGGTTTGGGTGAACCCGGAACCACGGTAATGAAGACTCGGGATGGTCACCGAGTATATGGGATAAGCGTGCGAAATCCATGTCGGATGGAGGCAGGTACATACTAACGTGCCAGCGAACACAGCCACTGGCAGCGTTGGCGGCAGTGGTGCTCAAATGGCCCAAGGGTCTGACTACACACCATGGCATAGGCCATCCGCGAAATCGAGGTAGGGTCAACCGGATTAGGGAACGAAAGTGCCGTACAGCATACATACATCGTACGTGGGGCACTAATCTTGCGAAACCAAGACCGGTTCATAAGATGCGCGGACCATGGTAACCATGGTCAACTGTCCGGCCGATCCACCGGACCGATCCCGGTGTAAATCAGTGTAAATGGCAAAAGTCAAGCAAGGGACGCATTCCAATAAGAATCAGGGCGAATCAAAGCATGGTTACATTACCGAGCCGACCACGGCCCCGGCGAGTAGAGAACCGACAACGGGAAAAGGACGCGAACGACCCAGACAGGCAGAGCGTGTCAGCGTACCTGACATTCGAAAAGAAAACTATGTAACGACGTGTGTAAACGCAGGACCTCGCTTCCAACAAAAGCATGGGTAAGGAATCGTGTTAAATAATAAATTGGTAATGAGGAAGCGGAGTATTGCGTAACAACCAAACAGAAATTTAGAAAGTTGTTGTCAAGTTGGATTCAATATCGGAATGTGGGGGAGGAAAGTCAACCCATGTCAGAATAGGAGTGATTTACGATCTTGTTTGCGAGCGAAGAAATGGTTAGCAGATGTGGAATGCGGAAGCATCGGGGTAACGCGTAGCCAACGCTGATTGGTGACGAGAGGCGTAACCACACGAGAGTAGGGGCGAGCCCGAGACGAGAAGGTAAATTACGGAGCAAGGCTCGGGGATTCGTTTTCCGGCCGACAAGGAGTTCAGATCTCTCGATACATAGATCAATTAGCGAATAGCGCCGGAAAGACTTAGACTAGATTCTCTTGGCGAAAACCATCCCGCGACAGTCGCGTAGATCCTGTAACATAAAGAGTCGAGCATTTGTAACGACATCTTTGATATTGAACGGTAGAATTAAAGATTTAATTTACCTTGAAAGCAATTAGTCAATTCAATCGTGTGCGGTAAACCCACTTACCATACCCAATTACCTGGTCCCTGCACCTACCTGACGGTCATTCCAAACACGTTCGGGGATACTCAGACGCGGCCACACAACGATCCAGGGGCTGTCCCGGCGAGGCACAGCCGAAGGTCACTGAGGGGTCCGAGATTCGTGGTCCAGCGGCAGCAGTCCAAGATCCAGCGGCAGCAAGGGAGGCCCGAAGCTAACTACCAGGGGAATCAGCAAAGGGTAGGAAACTAGAGGAACCGAAGCGCGATTAAACAACGTTTCTCGATTTCGGACGATAAAACCGAGTGGCGACCGACACGGTGACACACTATGATGGCGCGTAGGGTGAAATACTCCTCCGTACGGTCACAAGATGTTCCGTAACTATTTATATACATTTTTTGTCTTTGGATCCCTGAAGAATTAATATAAGAGTTTTTAATATTTCCTGCATACTTTTGGTTGGGACTGTACCTATAAAACATCCTTAAGTACCTCGGCCACATTGTCGATCGAGACGGGATCCGAACCGACAAAGTCAGCGTCGCGAACTGGCCCGCGTCCCAAACGTCCGCCAGATACGACAGTTTCTAGGAATCGCATCGTGGTACCGCCGCTTTATCAAGGATTTCGCGACTCTCGTCGCGCCGCTCACCGCCTTGACCCGGAAGCAAGCCCGGGGGGGAAGCCGAGCAAACCGCGTTCGCCACCCTCAAAACCGTCTTGACCACTGCGCCAGTTCTCGCGTGTCCGGATTTTTCGCGGCAGTTCCACCTTCAAACCGACGCCAGCACCACCGGCCTGGAGGCCGTGCTGACGCAATACTTCCCCGAGGGCGAGCGCGTTATCGCTTACGCCAGCCGCACGTTAAACAACGCCGAGCGGAATTATAGCGCGACCGAGCTGGAGTGCTTGGCAGTAGTCTGGGGAATCCGACGGATGCGCGGCTACTTCGAGGGATACCGATTCACGGTAATCACCGACCACCAGTCGCTGAAATGGCTACAAAAGCTAGAGTCCCCGTCCGGCCGGTTGGAACGATGGTCGTTCGAGTTGCAACAATACGACTTCGAGATCAAATACCGAAAAGGGGCGCTCAACAAGGTAGCCGACGCGTTATCCCGACAACCCGAAATCCTCAGCGTCACGAAAGCAAAGTGCTCATGGTATACGCGCATGTGGCACGCGGCCGAAACTACGCCCCACGAGGTGCCGGATTTCAGGATCGACCAAGACCGGCTGTGGAACCACGTGCTCCACAGCCTTGATTTCAAAGACCCCCGCAGCTGAGCAGTGGAAGGAATGCGTACCAAAAGACCAACGAGGACCGCTGCTCGAACAGTACCACGACGCGCCGACCGCCGGCCACCTCGGAATAGCGAAAACCATCGCAAGAATCGCGCACCGATATTATTGGCTCGGGATGTTCCGCGACATTGCCCGCTACGTCCGCGAGTGCCCGACGTGCCTCGCCCATAAGGTCGCGCAAGAGAAGCCCGCCGGATAACTACACCCGACCGCACTCGGCCATCCGTGGCAACAGGTCACCCTCGACCTCGTCGGCCCGCTCCCGCGATCCGCCGCCGGCCATATCTGGCTCCTCAACATCCAGGACCGATTCACGAAGTGGGTCGAGCTCCGGCCATTACGACGGGCCACCGCGCCGGCCATCGTAACCGAAGCCATTATCCTCCGCCACGGATGCCCGGACGAAATCCTGTCGGACAAGGGCACACAACTAAAATCACGACAGCTCGCTAAACTCCTCGCCAACTGTGGAATCCGCCACCGTTTTACGCCGGCATACGCGCCCCATTGCAACCCCGTGGAACGCACCAACCGCGTAATCAAGACCATGATCGCGCAATACGCGAAAAGACACAAAGCCTGGGACGAACACTTGCCAGAACTCCAGTTCGCCTATAATACCGCAACCCACGACGCGACGGGCTACACGCCCGCGTTTTTAAATCACGGCCGCGAATTACGCCGCCCCGGGGAGGACGCGCCGCGCGGCGAGCCGACGCCGCCGACCCACCTGCATCGTTCGCTAGCCGAAGCTTACGAGCTAGTAAAGATCCAGCTGGCCCGCGCGTTCCAGCACCAAGAAAAACACTATAACCTCCGCCGCCGCGACTGGAGACCGCGTATCGGGGAATGGGTATGGAAGCGGGACCGCCCGCTCTCCAACAAAGAAGCGGCGTTTAACGCCAAGCTCGCGCCAAAATTTATCGGTCCGCTAGAAATCCGCCGCATTATTTCACCAGTCATAGTGGACCTCCGCAGCCGCTCGGGGAAATGGTACCGTCACGTACACGTACAGGATCTCAAGCGCGCCCCAGCCGACACACCACCCGACGTACCAGGCTCGGACCTCGGTGGGGGGGACGCGCTTGCACCGACCGTGCAAACGTATACGGCCGGAAAACGCGCGCCAAGACGAAAACGCCGACGAACGAACTATTGTTACGCGACCTACCGCGACCAAAACATTGTTAACCGCCGAAAAATGACAACAAGCGCGAGGACACCCGGCGTACAGAAGCAGAAGCGAGCCAATCGTCAGAGCGACCGCAACCATGACGGACGACGCAACGACGCAAGAGCGAGACATCCTCACGGAGATAGCCCGGATCCTCGGCGAGGACGACGAGGAGTACGACCCGGCCAACCCCGGGATCGGGCAAAGATGGGCCACCCTTTACCGGGGCGAGACCGACATGGCGCCTCCACCACCGCCGCTGGCCGGACCGACACCGCCGAAAACCGTGCCACGGGTCGGCACGATAATCCAACGGTCCGATGCGACGAATCGGGCAAAGCAGGCCTGGCTTCTGGCCCCGCCACCACCACCGCCACGGCGCCCACGACCACTGGCCGAGGCCCCCCGGCGACCGCGACCGACGCTCCAGCCCGCGAGAGTGATGGGGCCGATACCGGCGCCCCCGATCCCGGTAGAGATCGAGCCCGGGGTGATCGTGGAGGTTCCCCATTTTTCGTGCCATGTCGCCCGGCAGTATAAACACACGATCGGGAACCGGCGCTGGCACATCCGGTTCAACGGGGACGGCTCCGTCCGCTGGGTAAAGGACAAATCCCGGAAACCGCCAGCATAAGTGACCCCGACCGACTAGCACCTCCAACCAGCCGGACCCTGTGCCCCTCGATTCAGGCACCTCTAAGGGGAGGGGTGGTGTAACGATGCGCCCCTCACACCAAGGCATCGTTCCCGGCCACCACCCGCCGGATGCCGCCCGACCGATCTTCCGTCGGGCGAGGACAGGGCGCGGTGCGCCCACATTTTTTAAACGCTTCAAACGCACCGTGTGCGCGGGAAACCGCCGCACCGGTGCCTTCCCACACGGCGCCGACGAGTGCCGAGGGGAGCCGATCCCCGCCGAAGACGAGCGTACGGGATCGCGCCGCTCTCACCTCCGCGCTATTCGCCTGACGATCGGCCTCCCTCCCGCCGAACTCACCGCGCTGAGCGGCATATATAAACCGGCGCGCTCGGCGAGACGAGACCTTTTTAGACTTCGTCTTTACCGCTCCAAACGAAACCTGCTCCTAGGGCGACACACCAATCGAGGTCCAGCGTATAAGCCTCGACTGAGGGTTCTCAGGTGTCCCCGAACTCCATCACACGTTCCGACGGCTACGGCCCGACGCGGTCGAGCGTGCTCGGCCCCGCTGCGAGGGTTCTCACGACCGTAACGCCGGGACACCGCAATCCTCCACTAAACGTTTGCGCCTCCCGCCTATTAATCGTTGTCATTTCGCGTACCCCGCCGAGTGCACATGCACTACCGACCGTCATAATCCTTGTTATTTCGCATAGCCCGCCGAGTGCACGTGCACTCCCGTCCGTTGTAATATACCGCGTTCCGTTCCTGCCTGTGAAATATACCGCATTTCGTATGTAAAGCCGCGTTCCGTCTTGTTATAATATATTGCGCCTTCGAGTTGCGTATCAGTGCTACTTCGCATAGCCCGCCGAGTGCACATGCCGTAACCGACGTTTTGTTCCCCGGAAAAATCTCCCGGAAATCAGTTCCCGGAAAAAATCTCTCCGGAAAAAAATCTCCCGATCAAAAAATCTCCCCCGGAAAAATCTTCCCCGGAAAATATCTCCCCCGGAAAAAATTTCCTCCAGAAAATATCTCCTCCGGAAAATATCTCCCCCCGGAAAAAATTTCCGTGCCCAGCAAAAGATAAGAAATACATAACTCATGATAATTTAATACAAAGAAAGATTGACAGCAACATTTCTCAAGAAGTTTGACGCAACCAGCAAAGCGCAAATAAATTAAAAAAGTCAACGTGACTAAAAACAAAGACAATAAACATAACTCATGATAATTTAATACAAAGAAAGATTGACAGCAACATTTCTCAAGAAGTTTGACGCAACCAGCAAAGCGCAAATAAATTAAAAAAGTCAACGTGACTAAAAACAAGGACAATAAATACATAACTCATGATAATTTAATACAAAGCAAAATTCAACGCATCCAACAAAGCGCAATTAACGTAATACAATCGGCGTAACTAACAACAAAGATAAATAACACATAATCCACAACAAATTTTTATAACGACAGATTGGCAGCGACATTCTTCAAATATTGTAACACATCCTGTCGGTTGTAGGCTGCAACGAGACTCTTCAATCGCGCATCGTTGTCTTTGTAGCGCTTGTTTCTATTATTCGCAGGAGCGTGAGCATCCGCGCGCGCAATGTGAGCCTCGACGAGACCCTGCTCTGCTTGAAGCAACTCAATCATTTTCCACAGTATGAGATGCGAACCATTTGCCCTCCGATTTAGTGCATGGTGCCATCCTTCCACTGCATTGTTGGTACGAGCAGCAGCCACCATCACTGAGGAGTAGTGGTTCCACAAAGAAATGTCAAACATTGCGCCGCGTCGTACCTTACGACGACCTAACACGCCAACCCAAGTGTGCTCAAAATAATCGAGGAAACCTCTCAAATCCTTCTCATTATCCGTGAAAAATGGCGACTGCAGCAAAGTATCGTACGCGTAAGTAACATCGCAGGAAGGAACGAACGCCAATGCGAATAACATTCGCAAATTACGAGCTGCGCGGCTGCTCTCGCGGTACAATGGCGCAAGGTCGTGATCTTGTATACTACGCCAAAGTGCCCGACCAAAATGGAATAAACACCCTTTGATATCACACTCGGGAAATTCTAGCGTAACGGCTTTTAAAAATGCCATCTCGAAATCCGACATTACATTTTTTGGGGCCACCCCGGGAATAGCATTTTTTAGAGCCCGTAACAGAGTTTGATATGTTCTCTTGCGTCGATTAGGGCATAACGCATATACGAGAGGCACAACCTTGCCATTCACCTCCCCATGTACGGTGTACAGTTGGTCGAATATTTCAGGCACTACTTTAAAAGTACCATCGCAATACCATACGTCACATCCTCGCAACACCTGCAGATTATCCTCCGTAGCAAATATAAGCAGTCTGTTGTTAATATCCTCAGAGTCGAATAACAAGAATTTCACGCTCTTCAATGTCTTTTGAAAGTGTTCTGGTATTTCATACAATGTGTTCTTCCTGGGATTAGGCGGTAAAGGATTGTTCCTTTGACGGATTCCTCGGACAGTCCGACTCAACGACTCAGCACTCGGTAATTGTGCAGCAACAGGAGACGACACCGTACCCAGTACGGACGCCACTAACGACGATGATGCTTCCTTGCTTGTAACCGCTTTCTTCCGTAATTTTTGCAACAACGCGTTTTGTCTCAACAGCTGCAGCGTTAGGAGTGTGAGTTGTGTG
>JASTWK010001693.1:0-27341 GCA_030770225.1 Temnothorax unifasciatus | reverse complement strand
TTGGCAGCGACATTCTTCAAATATTGTAACACATCCTGTCGGTTGTAGGCTGCAACGAGACTCTTCAATCGCGCATCGTTTGTCTTGTAGCGCTTTGTTTCTATTATTCGCAGGAGCGTGAGCATTCGCGCGCGCAATGTGAGCCTCGACGAGACCCTGCTCTGCTTGAAGCAACTCAATTATTTTTCACAGTACGAGATGCGAACCATTTGCTCTCCGATTTAGTGCATGGTGCCATCTTTCCACTGCATTGTTGGTACGAGCAAACAGCCACCATCACTGAGGAGTAGTGGTTCCACAAAGAATGTCAAACATTGCGCCGCGTCGTACTTTACGACGACCTAAACACGCCAACCCAAGTGTGCTCAAAATAATCGAGGAAACCTCTCAAATCCTTCTCATTATCCGTGAAAAAATGTGACTGCAGCAAAGCATGTACGCGTAAGTTACATCGCAGGAAGGAATGAATGCCAATGCGAATACCATTCGCAAATTACGAGATACGCGCTGCTCTCGCGGTCGCAATGGCGCAAGGTCGTGATCTTGTATACTACGCCAAAGTGCCTGACCGAAATGGAATAAACACCCTTTGATTTCACCACTTGGGAAATTCTAGTGTAACGGCTTTTAAAATGCCATCTCGAAATCCGACATTACATTTTTTGGGGCCACTACGGGGAATAGCATTTTGAGAACCCGCAACAGAGTTTGATATGTTCTCTTGCGTCGATTAGAGCATAACGCATATACGAGAGGCATAACTTTGCCATTTACCTCCATGTACGGTGGTAGAGTTGGTCGAATATTTAGGCACTACTTTAAAAGTACCATCACAATACCATATGTCCCACTCCTCGCAACACCTGCAGATTATCCTCCGTAGCAAATATAAGCAGTCTGTTGTTAATTTCCTCAGAGTCGAACAACAAGAATTCACGCTCTTCAATGTCTTTTGAAAGGTTCTGGTATTTCATACAATGTGTTCTTCCTGGGATTAGGCGGTAAAGGATTGTTCCTTTGACGGATTCTCGGACAGTCGACGAATCAGCACTCGGTAATTGTGCAGCAACAGGAGACGACACGTACCCAGCACGGACGCCACTAACGACGATGATGCTTCCTTGCTTGTAACCGCTTTCTTCCGTAATTTTGCAACAACGTGTTTTGTCTCAACAGCTGCAGCGTAGGAGTGTGAGTTGTGTGCTCATTTTGATGCAAAATGATGCCTATAAGAAGCAAAAAAATAAAAGAGTAATGACAATTTCCGATACAGCTATTAAGGACATTTAATTTATGTACCATCGCGTAACTTTGACGACGTGTGACAAATCTTCCGACACCGGATTTATACTGCACACACCGACCAAATAACTTTTCCATTAGACCCTCCCCATGCTTGTAATACAATTCACCATCAGCAATCAGCTGATTCTTTCCCTTGTTGCTCTTTACAAATTTGAGCAGCATGGCGCACGATAATATCGCTACCAGTACCTACAAACAGACTGATTATGTTATTCGCGGTGATATTGCTGACGAAGAGTAAACACAGCACAATCAGTTGACGGTTCCGAATAATAACATATACAAGCACCAAATAAAGTCGCACAGTCGAGTGTAACGGCTTTTAAAAATGCCATTCAATTAGAAATACAGCAGTACTGGAATTTTGGATGGGGAGATTTTTTCCGGGGGAGATTTTTCGGGGGAGATTTTTCCGGGGGAGATTTCTTCCGGGGGAGAATTTTTCCGGGGGAGATTTCTTCCGGGGGAGATTTTTCCGGGGGAGATATTTTGGGGGAGATATTTTCCGGGGGAGATTTTTTCCGGGGAGATTTTCCCGGGAACTTATTTCGGGGGAGGATTTTTCCGGGGAGATTTCTTCCTAGAACCAATATCTCATAATCAGTTTGACGAGACCTTTCATTTGGTACCTACCTACTTTATGAGACTAAAATCGCATGCGAAAAAACTAAAAAGCCATTGCCTATGGACATTTGTGATCACTCTTTATATCTGAAATCATACACAAACACCACACACACACACACACCACACACACATATATAAGGTATACATTTCACACAGCGAGTTTTGACATAACAACATTTTCACATATTAATACCCATATGTAAGATTTATAAAATGATTTACATAAAAATAACATAAATTTTGCAAATAATAAATTTTACTTATTGAAGAAAAAGAGATGTATCTTTGTTGTTTGATGACACATGCAAGTTGTAGATTTTGTAATCTATAAGGTTTTCTTTAATTATCATATCATATTTCTTTTTCTCTTCAATCTCGTATGCGTAAAAATATGTATTATAATTTAAAGATTTTATTTTTTATATATAAATAAAATATTAGAATAATTAGTTATAACATATTCAATTTTTCCAAATAATATTAAATTATTTTACCAACATTTAGTACATCATTCTTCGATAATCTATACTATTAATTTTAACCCATTTTATGATATCGTAATTACCAATATTATTTGATAATAACTGCTTAACATTTTCATAAGTGTTGATCATTTCAACTTTTGAAATATGAGTTCCATATAATATTCTTTTTGAAAATCCCTTATTATGTATAAATGTATGACATAGCTGTAATTGAAGCTTCAGAGATAAAGTATAACATGGATTTTTTTGACTTGTAATTACTTTGCTGTTTTCTTTTAATTGTTTATGTTTAGCTTCATATCGAATTGAAGAAATATTATTTAAAGGTCCAAATTTTTTCATAAGTCTAGAGTAATGTACTAAATGATGGTGTTTAATTTTTAGTGGCGTCTTAAATAATTTTAAATTTAGCTTTATATATTCGGATGCCAAAGAGTCAAATCTTTCAATATTCTCAAGAGTAATAGCTGATAAGGTTACAATATGAAGCATTTCAGACAAATAAGATATAATCTCCACATGCAATTATTTTGTGGAATTAAATCACCAATTATGAAATTTAGATTTCAATTAAGAATTTCATTTCTGATGCTGATAATATAATTATTTTTTTTTTATAGATTTGCGTGATAAATTTGGAAGAATATTTTTATTAGAAGATACGTTATCAAAAAACAATATTCTGTTATTCAAAATTTCTAATGTGAAAAAAATGTTCTTTATATATAAAATTATGTAAAAATTTTGCTATGTCATCTCGCAGATATATTTTCAACGTAAGAGATAATAATATCGCATAAACTGGTTCTCAATTTTTCATCCAACTTATTTGTTGATTTGTATATCATGCAAATTTGTTGTCCTCTTTTGGTTTTAGAAAGTAATTCTTCAACATTAATCATTGTTTCTTTAATTAATATTTTCCCAATGGGCTTTGCATTTTCTTTATTAATTATATTGACATGTAAATACTCAGAATCAATTTCATTGATATTTTCAGTATCAAGTTTCTAAAAAATTACATAATTAAAATATGTATTTAAAAAAAAAATTATTATTGCATAATAATTTTTTTTATCAAAAATACTATTATTTTTACTTATCTATATATATAAAATAGAATGTATGTATGTTCTTTATACACTCTTAAACTATTTGACCGAATTTTTATCAAAAGTATAATAAAATAAGGGTAGAATTTTCCGGCGAGTGTTATAGAGTGTATAGTTTTTCGTTACCGATCTTTTTGGGAACCGATATCCGAAATTTTTCCAATTTTTGGGGATTTAATTTACTGAATCTTAAAGAATTGTATATGAAACAAGGGTAGAATTTTTCGAAGAGTGCTTTAAAGTGTATAATTTTTCGTTACCGATCTTTTTGGAAATCGGTATCTGAACTGATAATGGAATTTTTTTCGGTTAAGGATATTAAAACACAAATAAAGTTGTTTGAAGAAAAACGACTCCCGGGCGAAGCCCGGGTAACCAGCTAGTTTCAAATAAAATTATTTTATACTTTATTTTTACTTTATAAAAACTATTATTTTTTATCAACAAATTAATAGACGGCGATACGAGTCAGGCGCGGTACGTGGTGCGCAAGTAAAGAAATAGTTACCGAAGTAACGAATTACAATGTATATATATATATATATATACATGTATTCCAACTTAATAAACTGCGCGCCGATTATTTGTCGGACTTGAATTATTTTTATTATTTTTTACTTGTTTAAAATAATATTTTTTTCATCTAAAGAACATTAACATGATTTTTTAAAATAATAAAAAAATTTTCATATATTGCAGTATACAATATACGTATAAAGAATAAAAAAATTATTTTTTTCTTTTGTGAAAGATGACAATTATTGTTGCTTTTAGATAAAATTTTCTTATAATTCTCTTCCAGTAGGTCAAAAATATGCTTCTATCACCAATAAGAGGTATTAAATCTGTAATGAGCTGTTCATCAAGATTCTTCAGTACAGATTTAGTAATTCTATTTCCTAAAACAAAAGAAAGATATAATTTGAAAAAATAATAATTTTTATACATTTAATTAAGAGAAACATTGGTTATTTTGATTTTAACAAATTATAGTCTGACAATAGTAAAGAATAGACCCAAAAATTAATCCAAATTAATCAAAGGCAAAATGATTCTTATGTCGACTTGTATTGCTAGTTAAAAAGCACCCAATACAATAAGCATTTCTCCATTGAGGAAGTAATATCTTTTTAGTACAAATTTAACATAATAAAGCAAATTTTTTAATTTTATTTATTATATTTAATCTCTTTTAGAAAAATCATTGTAAAATTAATATTAATAGTTGCAAATTTCCTATCAACTGTGTAATTAAAAATAATGATAATGCACGGAAAAAACAGTATGGTTGACTCACACATAAATCTGGTTGTGCCAACCAGATTCAATAGTAAAATACGGAACAACTAGTTATGTGTTTGCTGCAGCCACAGAGCAATTGTTGAGTGACTATTGTTGCAGCAGTGACGATACCTGGTTGCTGCAACCAACCTATTTTCTTGATATTTCTTGATACTTTAACTACAAATATTGTATATAGCAACTACACCATTTGGTTGGCTTAGATAATATGTCTTGATGTAGTATAAAAGTAAATCCCTATCACATCTTAATGGTTATTGTAAATATGAACATAAATTTAGTTGTAGTTACTTTTACCGTTGGTTGGTCCACACAGATTGTATTGATGTAGTATAAGACCAATAGTTGCTATAGCTCGTCAGCCATTGCAAATGCTACCATAAATATAGTTGTAGATACTATAAATTTCTAGTTATTAGAAGCAGATGTTTTGGTATTATTTCTAATAATAGAAATTCAGGAAATCGAAAATTCCAAAAAATCTGAAACTTTACAGATTTGTAATACATATACATATGTATATGTACTACAATTCTGCAAAGTTTCTGATTTTTTGGAATTTTTGACTTTTTGAACTTCCCTTGTGAATAATAAAGTTGTGGAATATGTAAACATTTATATGTAAACATTAAAATTATCAAAATTTTGTTCAAATTTACCAAAAATCTTGATAACTTAAAACTGAATTCTGATAACTTTAATCGGATTTTTTGAATTGTTTATATTTTACTAAAAATAGAGTAATCAAACCAAATTTTTTGTTTATATTAGGTATATTGTGGTATTTATTTTTGTTGGTGAGTTAACACAAAACTATATACAAAATAACAATTTCTTTAGGAAATTAATTAGTTGCTCGCTGATTGTCGCTTTCCTATTTATATTCGCTAAGATATTTATTGACACCTTTTTATATAACCATATTTATTTCTTTAACATTTTCCACAATTAGAACATTTTTTACAATTAGAACAAATATAGTTTTCTTTATTAGTTTTCAAATAACTGTTTCTTTGGCGTTTTCTTCCTCGCGTCTTTGTCTGCGTTGCTACGCTACGATGTGTCACTGCTGGCCCTTTTGACACCTCGGTCTGAGAAGCTTTATCGGTCGTCTTCTTATCGATGAGTCTCTGCGGCGAGGGAGGAATAGGAGAAAGGAGGCGTGGAACCTGGAATTCCTCCAGAAGCTTCTCCAACTCTGGTTTAGGTGTCGAGGCTGCAGGAAGAAAGGAGATCCGAGACTTAGGAGTGACCAGAAGAGTCGGTCTGCTGGCACCCAGAACTGGCGAATGATTAACAGGGCGTCTTGCGCCTGATAGCGATTTAACGCTCGAAGTTTTATTACCTCTAGGCGACCGGGCACCGGAGGATTGCGGACTGAGGAGAGATGGTAGGGACCCAGCCTTCTGCTTTCTCAAACCGGCTTCCTGGTGGCTCGCACCGGGTGGATCAATTAGAATGATCTTCCTTTCATGTCTGGCGCTGGATGGAGGATGCTTCCCACTTGACTGGGGAATCTTTTTCGGAGGGTTCGGAAAAAGATCCTTCGGTTGACCTGAGGCTAGCTCAACCGTCTCAGCCGACTGCTCGCAAACACCGAATCTCCTCTGCGATGTGCCCTGCTTATATACCCGAGAAATTCGGCGGCGAGAATCAACAACGAGTGTTGCTAAGCAACTTGCGTTACATGAAACTGTCAATTAATGTCTTGAAACTCTCCGCGATTGACAACTTGAATCTCTCCGCGTTCCCCGACTTGAAGTTGCTCCGCGCGTATTTCAAATATAACGTGTCGTCGGCAATAACTCTAAAGGCTGGTGTTTAATGGAGTTGCCACAATTTCCATTATTATCATCTTTATTGTTACAATTAAATCTTATTATTATGACAAAATATAAAATAAGAAACTTATAAATTATATAATATATACTAAAAGTTTTTAGTTAAATCTATATTTATATATATTTAGTGTCTATCCATCTTAATTCAAGTCAATCTATATTAATCAAACTAAAAATGTTCATCTGCAAATATATTTCAAATATATATTTGGTAATCAAAGAAACAAAAAATTACACTTTGTTAGTTAAATACTTTCAGAAAAACAGCTGATAAAAATATCTTACAACTTATGTCGCATTATTGCAAACATATAACCACTGCCCATCCTAACATGAATGACAGGAAAGGGAGATATCAGATTTTTTAGATACACAAATGTCAAGTTTGTAGTTAATTCCACTTCATAAGCATGGAAGTGTGAGTCGAAGCCAAAAGTTACCATGACTCGACATACAAGACCTATTTCTCCTTCATCATTTTGAAATACTTTTTCAACCAAACCAAATACGGGGAGATTGTCATTTTCTTCACAAAATTGTATTACTACGCAAGCCCAGAAGCTGTAAGTAATACCACAAACTTTTACCCAACTCAGGAAGAGACAAGGCCCATTGAAATTTGCGGGAACTGAATGTGAGAATAGAAAGAAATCTTCACTAGAAGAAATATGATCTAAACATTCCTCACCACCGTTATCTTCGCAAGGTGTAAGTCCCCTGAAAAGTTTAAAGAAAAAAAATGAAAGGAAAAGTCAAACGCATACGACAACTTTATGTAACATTTATGATACCCGGTAAACAATTTTTTATGTAAAAACAAATATATATAATTATATATCAAATATGTCAATATATGTTTTTTTTGTATAATTTCTGTTTTTATATACAGGAAAAATAATAAAAAGAAAAATTTAAAAATAATTAAACAGATTATTTTTGCATTGTATTTTTTATAAAAAGTAAAGTTTGAGGTAATGAGAAAAATTTTCCTATATATAATCATATATAAATGTAACAGTTGTTGTACATGATTATTGATTATATATGGGCAAATCTTTCTCATCACCTCAAACTTTACTTTTTATAAAAAATGCAATGTGAAAATGTGATCTTTCTAATTATTTTAAAATTCTCCTTTTTATTATTTTTCTTTTATATACGAACAGAGATTACAAAAAAGAAAAAATATGTATGGACATACTTGATATTGTATAATTATACATATTCTTTTATATAAAATTTTTTTTACCGAGTAATTTTAACAGCTCATTACTAATGATATTGTTTAATAGTTTTAACGTATCTGTTATTATCTGTAGATATACATTTACTATAATTATTCGCGTTTAAGAGTAATTTATTCAACAAATAATTTCTACGTAAAATTATTTCAATGTTAAATAGGGGATCATTATATAAAAACACCTTGACAAATTGTGCGACGTACCGCTTTAAGGTTATTGGGCCATCAGAGCATGTCAAAGAAAAAAATCTGATAAAAAAATATGTTATAAAAAAAACCTAAATACACTTAAATTTGCAATTTTAAGAAGATCTGACGTCTAGTTTTTGAGATATTAAATCTCAAAGTTGGCATTTTTAACATAGGTTTTACGGGAAATTGTACCGGAAACATACATTTTTCGAGGATTTCACTCACTACCTGTAAAGAAACAAGTTCAAAAAACTGAAAATAACATTATTTGATTCTTCTAGCACTTGTTAAGTATAAGACAAAACGACGTTGACGTGTAATATGGCCAAAAATTCAATCAAAAGTTGATGAATCGTCGCGTTTCTTGTCGGCCTTTCGATCAGCTGTACGCGACGTGACCATGTGGCAACGCCGCGCCGTGTAGTGTTTTCTTTCCACAGCACTATTCTTTTGCAAGCAAATTTTCCGTTATCGAAATTGTTTGTTACCTTCTATTATTTTTCAATATAAACACAATACATAACCTCACTCAAACACATGGCACTGGCATGATAGCTGCCTACAGAGAAGAGATGCAATGTCGCTACATTGCCGACATTTCTCTTGTACGAATGTCAACTGAAGTCAAATCTTAAACTGTTTACATTTATCAGTAGATGAATTGATACATTATCGAATGAAAAGTTACATTATAAAACTAGTAATTATACAAGTGTTTAGAATATATGCATAAAAAGGGTTTTTCTTAAAACAAAATTTAGACCTTATATCGACTCATACGGTACTAGCCCAATAACCTTAACACGCGAACTTTGGGTCCTCCGATTTGTCAACTCTAAACGATATTAAAGACTATATGTATAGTCTTGATATTTCTGTATTACGATTTTCATTTCTATTTGACTTTAAGGGGATGCTGAAGTAGTAGCAATTACCGACATTTTTTTGTTGACATTTAACTTTGAATTGGCTTTACGGAATTGAAAAATTTTTTTTACAGAATTAAAGTACCCATAAAAACGGAGGAGCTACCGTTGATTTTACATCAAAAACGAAAAAAAAAAAATGAAAAAATTACATGTATGACGTGACAACATTTGCTGCACATAAAAATTTAGACTTTGTACTATAAAATAAGCATACAGCGTCCTCAGAATTGCAAAAAAGAATAATGTTGTGCTTTCAGAAATGAGCTTAGAAGCTTTAGTATAAGAGAAAATTGTCGTTGAAAATCTCATATGTATGTATGCGTGCGGAGTAGTATTGCGTGTAGCGAGAGATGGCGCAGCAATCGAAACAAGGACAGATGCCTCTCGTTAGACAAGGGCAGATATAGGCCGGTAATATAGAAAATGATAGAAAACGAATTAGAATGGAATTAAAAATGTTCGACATTACCGACATCGAGGAAGTTCGGTTGTCACTCCAGCATCCCCTTAAGAAATTAAGCTTGCAAGTTGCGGGCCACTGTATATATGAGAACGCAATTAATGGATATCTTCATGCACATATATTCTGTTTACGCGAGCGTTACTTCTGTAGTTATAACTTACTCAAATTATCGTAAATATACAATAATTCACTCCGCGTAAACGGGGGTCTGCATAATTCACTTTGCGTAAAGAGGACGGGTACGGTACGATTATATCTGAATCGACCTTTAATCGTACATACCTTCAAATAAGTCAATAAGGTGCGACAGTTTCATACGTCGCAACGCAATTTTGCAACGCTCATCCATAACGACAAAATAGGAATTTAAATGATAAATAAGTTGACCCGTGTATACACTCTTGCACTTATATTTGACACTTTTCACTTCACCAGTCTTTGTATCAGCTACTATTAGATAATGCGCGCTATAAACACGTTGCTATAACTACGCTAGAAAATATGTGCGGCATAGCGAGTCGCTTTTTTGTTTTCTGACATCGCTGCCTTATCCTGATTGACGCAACTATATGGATAGATAGTCCATCCAAGTTCTGGTTGTGGCAACCAAATTTCGCGCAACTACATTCATGTAGTTGACGTATAAAAGTAAATAAGTCACATCAACCGTACACATAATTAAGTTTCTACTTGCCCACTTAAAAATTAAAGTAATGTGCAGGTTTCTACTTGCACACTTAAAAACTATAAGTAAGCAATGTACAGATTTCTACTTGCACACTTAAAAACTATGAAACAATGTGCAAATTTATAAATTACATACTTAAAAATTATAAGGAAGTTTCTACTTGCCCACTTAAAAACTAAAGTAATAATGTGCAGGTTTCTACTTCCACACTTAAAAATTATAAGGAAGCAATGTGTGCAAGTTTCTATTTGCACACTTAAAAACTATGAGGAAGCAATGTGCAAGTTTCTACTTGCACCATTTTTTTATTATGATAAGTTTTATTGTGACTAATATCTGTTATACTAATTTGTGATATACTATAAAAAAAAGAAGCAATATACAAGTTTCTATTTGCACACTTAAGAACTATGAGGAAGCAATGTGCAAGTTTCTACTTGCACCATTTTTTTTGTGATAAGTTTTATTGTGACTAATATCTGTTATACTAATTTATGATATACTATTACAAAAATCAATTAAATAATTAATGTTTTTACTAAAATGATCTCTACTAATTGCAGATATTTTTTATTTCTATTTGATTCAATCGGTTAGTTAATTCTTTTACGGAAGTAATGTACAACTTTCTAATTTGCACACTTTAAAATTATTTTTTCTAATTTTGTATCGCGTTGTATTTTTCACTCAAGTAAGGTAGTACAATTCTTTTATTTACTCTCATTTTGATTACTATTACTCTCATTCTTCTTTAAGATTTAGTTGTTTCGATCCAACTTTATATGCGATCAAACGTCTATATGCGAAGTCTATATATGGACCATGTAGTCTGAACTCTCAAAGTCAACATCGATTTATTTTGATTTTTTGTTATAAGAAAACTTTTTTTAAATATGTGAATCTCTATATCTACATATATAAAATAGAATGTATGTATGTATGTATGTTTGTTCTTTATACACTCTTAAACTATTCGACCAAATTTTTACCAAAAGTATATAAAAAATCATGACAATAGATTTCCTCGTCACCCATGAGGTACTATTGTTGACGCGTTTTTTTTAAGTGGTTTCCCCTATAGGCCTAGTCTACTAAAAAATAATATAATCAAATTTTGCTTTTATTATGACACGATGTCTTGTTCAGACACGATGTCTTATTCAGACACGATGTCTTGTTCAGACACGATGTCTTGTTCAGACACGATGTCTTGTTCAGACACGATGTCTTGTTCAGACACGATGTTTTGTGCAAACATTATATTGTTTACACACTCGTCTTTGTGATAAATATGATGCCTTGTTCATACACGATGCCTTATTCAAACACGATGCCTTGTTCAAACACGATGTCTTGTTCAGACACGATGCCTTGTTCAAACAAGTTCGCTCGTAATATATTGATTTAATTCGTAAAAATATTTCCAAAGTTTGACCTAAATCTGAGAAGAGACGTTTTTGGAAGTTTTGTCATTATTCCTCTGGAAAAGGTATTAATTTTTTTTCTTTAATTACCATCAAACAATGCTTACGCATTTTCTCAATATCTTTTGAATAATTTTTACAAGAGGGATTTTCGCCCAATGCTATTGATATAGCAAATGCTGCAGCATAAATACCACATGATGCATAGTCTGGCTGCTTTGTAACTTTTTCTAATATTACATTTTTCTCTGACAGATTAGGATATCGCTTTTTAATGTATTCTTTTTCAATTGATGTTAGATTTTGATAAGAGTGTTTTTCATAGTACAAACTATCAAAAATATGTAGCTTTTCTCCGTCATAATATATACGGTGCCAGTGATTTTTTGCTTGATTTCCACCTACAATCTGGACATCAGGACTAAAAATCGGTTCAACCCAATGTAATCCTGTAATAAATAGTACATCTACACGTTTAAATAGAGTGTTATTTTCTATTATTTTCATTATTTTATTTAAAGGTCTATCATCTAGCCATGAATTTTTTTCTAATACGTTATCATCTATTGATTGAGAGATAATTTTCTATTTTTTTAGAACATTTTAATGATGATTTTGGATTTCTCCCTTTTTCGTTTAAACCAATAAAAATTGGTTTATGATCTGAAAAATATGTTTCGTATACTCCTGCTGAATAATTAATTATTTCCTCAGATATGAATATTACATCTATTTGGGTATTGAACATTGTGGTTGATTCTTCTTTACGTAGTGCTCGTTTAAAGTTTTTTTTTTGTAAATGTTTTTCTAGAAATCCACCTTTAATATATGTGTCATAATTAAAGTCACCTAATATTATCCTTTCCTTACTCTTTGTTTTGCTTAAAATATTATTTAGTTCTTGCTTAAATATACTTTTATTAACTCCAGGTGACTTATAACCGGTAATGATCTCTATTTCATTTATTTTTATGAGAATCAAGTCAATATGACATTGTTGTCCATTTATAATTTCATCTTTTTGTATATGTTCTATAATTAATGCTTTAAATTCTTTTCTGATATAGCATATTATCCCTCTCGCTAAACGTTTTTCATAATTATCACTTCGGAAAATAATATTAAATCCTTCAATCAACACATTATCTGTTGATATTGTTTGAGATTCTGCTAAAATTAATAAATCTGCTTGTTTGTACCATTTATTACTTGAAATATTCATTAAATTTTTATTGAGAGATCTTACATTCTGGTATATTATTTTCAATCGATTTCCTATTATTTCTTTTGAATACGATAAATTGACGTACTTTTCTTCTTTTAGGCGTTTTATTTCTATCTCCAATGGATTATCAAACGCTGGTTTTTTAGGAGGTATGAAACTACCCAGTATTGTTAAGTCGGTTAATTTTCTTACTTTGCTCAATGCAACATACAACATTGACCTTTTCATACGAAAATTTTTTCTCAAATCGATACAAACTTTATCGTACTCTCTAAAAGAGAATCAGTGTATTTTCACTGGGAAACAGTAAATAGTCATTGATTGAAGCAGTTATAAGTATACCACTGAGAATCAGTGACATTTCACTGAAAGAATTAGTTATTAATATTGACTGTTTCAATCAGTAATATTGGACTAATAGAAACAGTGACTTGGAGCAGCAAAATCAGTAATGTGAACTGATAAAATCAGTAATATTGACTATTTCAATCAGTAATATTATACTACTAAAACAGTGACTTTGAGCAGCAAAATCAGTAATATTAGCTGATTAAATCAGTAATATTGACTATTTTACTCAGTAATATTGGACTACTGGAAACAGTGACTTTGAACAGCAAAATCAGTAATGCAAGCTAATTAAATCAGTAAATGTCCCAGCAGTAACAAAGAGTAATAACCTTAATACATGTTATAATTTTCTATTCAACAATGTAACTGTTACGTACAATATGTTTTGTAGTTTACAATTATATTGTTGAATAGGAAATTATAATATTAAGGTTATATTACTGTTAGTTGGAGTTTTCTAGATGTTATGTTGTGCAAGGAAAAGGAAAAAGTGGTAGGTTGATATTAAAACAAGAAAATTCGTACATTTATTTATTTAATATAATTTATTAATATAAAGAGCGAAAGAAAGACAAGAGCGAAATACAGCGAGGAAATGAAAAATCTTATTAAGCGTACGTAAACAATAATAACCAATATTCGACGCGTGTTAAATATATTGAGCTTTGCGCAAAGAATCCTGTTTTTTACACAATTTTTAACGCGTTTCTAACTAATCTAATAAATATTAAATATTAGTGTTAATGGAGGAATCCAAGCTAACAATGTCATGCAAAGAAAAACGATCCAGGAAGCGGTAGACAAAGGTAAGTCTTTACCACCTTTCATCGACAGAACGAAAAAAGCAAAAGATAAAGCCGAAGATTATCAAGTAAATATCGCAATAAAAAAATCTCTAGAAAATGATTTCAAGATAATATTCTGTAGCTTGAATGAAATACTGTGCTGCAGATTGTCCCTTGATTAGAATAATATAGGGCTGAATTGGACTATTAGATTTATTCCTTAACTTACGAGCTTGTGCCTCTATGTTTGTTTCTTCCTAAAAAAAAGGATTTTTCTGTGTGTTAGCAAGTATTAATATATAACTTTTAAATGCACTAACCAAACTTACAGGCCATATCTGTATTAAGGAAGAATTTGGAAAAATGGGAGGATAAATTTCATCATGTTGTCCTTTATCAATGTTTTTCTGAAATTAAATATCCAAATATTTGAATCGTGTTTTAACAATCATATTTATATCTATTTATACTAAGAAATTATAAGAATAAAAAATAAAAGACTTACTCCTTTTGATAGGTTTTCCTTGCTTGCCCCTTTTCTTTTCGTTTTCCTTTTCTCATAGCATTTGATACTGGAAGCAAATGTGCCAGTAGAGTTGGGGCACGAAGCGTATCTGAATATATAAAAATTACAATAATATTTCAATATTTAATATGTCCATAAAAAATAAGAAAAATTAAAAAATTAAAATTAAAAATGGAAATAGAATTTTCTTTGTCAATTAATTATAATAGGGCTCGGCACGCGTTGCACATTTCGATTTCCAGCTTGATTCCACCTATCGTTATTCTCCTTATCTCACTTTCCCGCGCGCAATTCAAATGTCGATCGACACTCGGAATGCGGATCGATGAGATAAGGGGAACCCTGCTTAAAATAATTGATAGAAAATGATAGAAAATTTTGCCTTTCCTTTTCTATGGTGATTTTGAATCCTCTTTTTCAGAACATACTTAAGAAATTTCATATAGTTAGATTGTTTTGTACATTATCATATCCTTTGTAAATATCTTATAATTTTCTTTGTTTTTCTATCTTTTTCATTTTATATAAAAATAGAAATTGTTGTTCTATGTAAATTTCGATGGAAACTCATAATATCAGAGTTGGTATTTCTATGTCAATCAATATTTCTTATCATAATTTTATAGAAACAATCAAATCCTTATCAATGTTATTCTTTACGAATAATTAAAATGCCTTGATACTTGTATTATTTAATGTAACTCTAACTATTATCTGTATATTAATTAATATTTTTGTATCATAAGTACAGAAAAATATCTAAAAACTTATGTATGTTATTCTATTTTATTCTATACAAATAATTAGAATGTATATTGATACTTATGTTATTTAATGTAACTCAAACTATTATCTGTATATTAATTAATATTTTTGTATCATAAGTACAGAAAAATTTCTAAAAACTTATGTATGTTAGTCTATCTTATTCTTTACAAAACTATGATATGTATGTTATTCTATCAAAAACTTTAATTATATATTATTCTACCTTAGTCTATAAAACAATGACTGATCAGTACAATCTATATCGGTACTAATTAGTCATTGTTTTAAAAGAATAAGGTAGAATAATATAATCCAAGTTTATCAAACATATAATCCAAGTTTAATGATAGAATAACATATATTATAGTTTTGTAAAGAATAAGCTAGAATAGCATATAAATGTATAAAAAAGAATGAAGAAATTACTTTTGTATTAAAAATTTTTTATTTAAAATAAACTTTTCTTTATTATACGTATATATTGCATATAATGTTTAATGTATTAACATGTATAAACATGTACAAACACAAATATTTTATTATAACAAAAGTTAACTGAAAATAGCTCCATAAAACTTAGCGTATTTATTGCAACATATTAGAGTTTGTATCTAGATAATAATATTATAATTTTATTGAAAAAAGTAATAGAATTTTTAATTTAAGTTGACTCGGTATCATCCGCACTGTCTTGACTGGAATCAGTAATATCATGCGTTGAACTTTGCATGCTTTCCTTTTCTTCGTCCTCCTTTTCAGAAAATTTTGAACTTTCTTCATTTTCTCTATTGTTATAATTTAATGATTCATCATACACAGAATTTTCTTCCGATGTATTGTTGTCTGCTTGAGTTTCTAAGTGAGAACTAGACTCGCTGGAATTATTCTTTTCTGGTGTATTACGATCATTTCGATCATCAGGTTCAGTATTTTCAACATTAACTGGATCATCACATAGTTCCGCAGGATTAATATCTTTATTTTTTTTCTTTCGAGTTGGCAAATTATTAAGTTCATAAATTTTGTGTGCAATATGAGTTCCGACTTGTTGTGCCTGAAAGTCTGCTGTTACTTCATCATGACCTTTCTCAGACATTGCATAATATTTAACAGCAGCTACAAACAAAAAGAAATACTTTGTAAATTACGATATATGTGTTATATATGTGTTACAATGAATTATTTAAATGTTGTAACAATTTACCCCTTATGGCTTGTAATTTGTAGAATCTAGTGCTGGTCTAGGTGCAGTTTGTACTTTATTTTTATTTCTATTTGATGTAATACCAGTCACTGAACTTTCTTGAAGAGTTTTAATGCCAAAAACAGCGATAGCCAAATTTTTCACAAACTGCGGTAATGTTTTTGAGATTACACATACTGTATCATATTGACGTGCACATATGTATACTCCATAACCAAGATGAACCTATAAATACAGAAAAACTTATTAAAATTATATTTCCAATTCGGAAGACAGTAGAGTCCCTCTACTGTCTAATCAGAGTTTGGCCAACTTGCAGTTCTGGCAAAATTCTGCGAGAGAGAAGGATATAAGAGAGAAAGAGAAAGAGATATATGTATTTATATCGCTTTTTTTCTCTCTTATATCTCTCTCTTTCTGTTTCTCTTGCTTTTGCCAAGAAATGGTGAGCCAATCAAAATTTGTTACTGTATGGCCAGACTGTGATTAGAGGGAAGACACTATTGAAAGTTAAATAGTTTTCATATCTACCTCGTTACGTTCAATATTTCTATAACCTACAGGAAGCGGTCCAACTTGATTTTGTTGTGTCATAGGATTTTTTTTTAAATATTCGGACACTACGTCTATTATAAAAAAAAACTATTATTTGAAAGAAATATTATATAAATAGGAGATTTACTAATAGTAAGAGATACGTACGCATGAGTTCATCGAAATTACTCAAGACTTTTGTTTGAATTTCCTCATTTTTCTCATGAACTTTGGGATATTCTGAGATCACTTTTCTTTGAAGTTGCATATTTAAATTCATTAAATCACTAATGACTTGTTCTTTATTTTTAATTCCATCCCTTAATTTTAAATTTTGTCTTTGCAGATCTTCATTCCTTCTTTGCAATTTTTCTATCTATAAATTAATATGAATAACTCAGTTACATTTTTATCTATTAAATCAGTTTACCTTTGTTAAAAATATTTATTTTTTTATCTATTAAATCAATGAATCTTTATTAATATTATTGAAAAATATTAAAATATTTTTACCTTTTTCTCAATTCTCTGTTTTTACTATATTTATTTTCTAATGCAGTACGATCGCTCTGTAAATAAATCATTCTGAATTAATTTTATATTAAGGCTCCCTGGACTCTTTTCCGATATCTCATGAGATGTGACGTCAAAAGTGAGAAATGTTGAGAATTGACACGTGAAGAATTCTTGCGTAGTATTTCCAAATAAAAAGATATTTGCTTAAAATAACACTACAGATCACTTCACCACATTTCGAAAATACTCCGAGTTGAAGTTAAGTCAGTCCCTTTCCCTTGACAGTTAATAAACAGCCATAAAATGAATGTAATATGAAATCTAGTCATGTGCCTGCGCACAAGCCTACATCATTATTTTAAGCAAATATCTTTTTATTTGGAAATACTACGCAATTAAGAATTTTTAACGTCATTTCTCGCTTCTGACATCACATTCCAACATGACCACGACGAGTACCCAGGAGCTTTAAATCAATTTATATTACTGCTTAATTCTTATGCATTAAAAAGCTACAAATTTCATTCATATTACTTTTCAATAATCTTAAATAAAATTTTTTAACGCTTACAATTTCATTATTGTCTCCTTTCTTCTTGAACTTGCTTGAGGAATAAACGTTATTTATTATATTTGATGTATTATCTAATCCAGTTTTGTTCGCAGATATAATACCTCCTTTTTTTGATTTGCTTCGAATCGAACTATTCTGTGAGCATTGCGTAGAACGCAATTCTAAATTATTCTTGGTAATTACAGCTGGTGATACCACTTCCTGGAAAATAAATGAAAACTGGAAATACAACTAGAAATAATATAACAAGTTATGTTTCTGCAAAGTACAACTTCTGAGTCACATTTGTAAAAAAAATTAAAATTTTTGTACTACAAACAGTACAAACTTACTTTTTCCTTTAAATCATGTACTTTTTCTGTATTTGACAAAACAACCTTATCACTACGTTTTTCACCTTCTTCGTGATTATCTGTCATGCCTTTTAATTCATGTTGTTTGTCGGACTTATTCTTATCTATTTGTGGTATTGATTGTTTCAAAGTGCTGTTACTGGAATCTTTTACAGGAACTAACGATTTCTGTTAAAAATATAAATGATAAAATATAAACTTATATTATTGTATTTTTTAAACTAAAACTATAATTATAAACAAAAATGTATTTACCTTTATCTGATTCTGTTTCTCATTTTTTCCATCTTCTGTACATAACATTCCTCTTTTTTTTAAATTCTTGCTTAGAACATTATCTTTTACTTTGACTGTTTTGATTACATGACTATTGTTAGTATTTAGTGACAATTTTTTACTATTATCTTTTTCAACTAATGCAGTGTCTAATTTCTTGATTTTTGCAGCAATTCTGTTTTTTATATCGTCTCCTTTTAAGCTCTGAAAAGATTTAGTGTAATTTTTTGTTTAAAGTCTACTTTGGAAAAAAATAAAATATTTTCAAAAATGTATTTATAAAAAAGTTACGTTTTTGCCGTCAATGTCTGATGATTCACTCTCAAGTTCTGTTGCTGAAATGCAAAGATTCAGAGGCGAAAACTCTACTCTTTTACATTTTATTTTTACGTCAACTGCTTCTTTGGTTTCTATCATATAAAAACAGATATTTAGTACAAAATGCTCGTGATTATTTTCGTAAATATAAATATATATTATATACATGCATAATATTAAAGTGTACAAAATAATATATTTACTATTATATTATAAAATATAGTACTCTTTAGTATATACTTGTTTATTTTAAAAATAAGGCCAATTATATACACTACATTATAGTATGCAATTATATTACTTTATACTTGGCAATTATATGATCTTTCATAAATTTAAATGATTATATAACGTCTGATATTTACTGTAAAGTCTTACATAAAGGAAAATCTTACAAATAATCGTTTAACATTAGTATTTTATTGCCAGTATCAATACGGTGCAATGTTGAGTGCTTTCCTATTTGTAATGTCACGATACAAGCATTATGCAAAATTCTAACCTAATTTAACCTAACTATATTCTATGATAATAATATAAGATAATAATGCTTATTCCGTTGACTTGTACCATTAAATAGAAAGCATTAATTTACCAATTATCTTTAATACTTTACAAACAATATTTTCCAACGTAAAAAAATGAATAAATGTTACTAATATTAATTAATATGGAGTAATGGAAAGAAAGCTAATCTTAAGAATACTATATTCTTACTAAGGGCCAATTTCTTCACCGTTGGATAACTCTATCCTTCGGTTAACCTCACTCTTTATCTCTTTCTAACTGCCCCCTTAGAAAGAGATGAAGAATGAGGTTAACCAAAGAATAGAGTTATCCGACAGTGAAAAAATTGGCTATAAGAGATTAAAAATTTTTAGATACATTTTTAGTTTCTTACTCTAATACTATATACTACACATACCTTCTAGAATTGCTTCTGTTGCATTCTTCCTATTATTCCGTAATAAAAATGACCATCATCCCATTTAATTTGGTATTTTTTATCGTATTGAATGTCTTTTATATTAAAATCCACTATGTCCTTTGTATCCACAATTGCTTTTACGCCGTCTTCAAATTTAACGTAAGTGAACATGTTTGTGCTGTTGCCGCTCGGCAGTGTTAATACGGAAAATGGAGGGAAATCTTTCTGCCAGATCTCTGTGCGCATGCGTGGTGCGTGGACTATATAGCGATGCGCGTATTTTTCTACAGGGACGCTCCGTCTATTATATGTGTATGTTGATGATCCATATACGCTTTACACAATCTGAATTCTATAAACAATTCTATAATTAATTCAAATTAATAAAATGGATAAAGATAATGTATCTTTAAAAAGGAAAAGATACAATAACTTTTTTTGGATAAAAATAGTAAAATTCCGTTAGTAGCTAAACAAACTTGGAGACGGTGGCAGGATTATAGTAACGTATGTATATGTATATATGTGTGTGTGTGTGTGTGTGTGTGTGTGTGTGTGTGTGTGTGTGTGTGTGTGTGTGTGTGTGTGAGATATTAATATTTTGTATTTATATAAAAACACACACACACGTACACACACACGCGCGCGCGCGCGCCCGCGTCGTATATGTGTCCTATATAAAGACTATTATATATATAATATAATTAATGCTTAAGGATAAATTGCACATGCACACGTATATTTTATTCTCAATCAATATGTGTGTGTGTATGTATTATACATATAATATATACGGAGTATACACACATGCATAATTTGTTATTTAATCAATAATAATATGTGTCTTTTTACAGACAATCGTAGTGATTATGAATCAAAAAGAAAACCGTATTTACATTTTAAAAAAGATTATATTGAAACATCTAAATTAAATACTACTTTACCGTAATAATACGTACAAAAGCGAAGAGATGCTGTCTCTGAAGAAATTAATGATACTGCTACGAAATTGTGACGGATGCAACAACAATGAAAACCGAAAAGATTTACTCTATAGATGAAGATCTATTCCAGAACAGATGTATGGAGCAAGGAATCGAGGATAATAATCCTTGTCATACTGAAGCAACAATTATTAATGACGCAAAACATAAACATGACAATACCATAATGTTTGAAAGTTCTAAAACAACTGTTGATGAAGTTGTGCAAATGATACACAGTTACTGTGTTCGTTTCAATAGTTCAGATGAAGCAAGGTTTGCCTTATTTAATATGGCAAGTATTTGGGCGGGTCCTAAGTTTTCAAATTTCATGAATTCGAAATATATGATAAGCAAACGTTTGGATCCTCCAGAAGAATTATTTCAATATATATTTTATTGTAGTAAATGTAATTGTTTATTAGACAAATTTTATAGAAAAGATTTGTTAACAACTACTTATCGGCATTGCGAGAAATGTCAAGAGACATATAAAATGAGTACTAATTCTTCCAACTGTTTCGTAAGTACAGATGTAAAATATCAAGTACAGGTTCTTTTACAAAATTCAAATGTGCGCAAATTATTATTTCAAAACATTAAGGATATTGAGAATAGGCTAAAAAATAAAATTTAAATATTGTTGATATTCACGACGGTGAATTATATAGAAGACTTTACAATAATAAACGCGAAAAAACAGTATTATTAACTTTTAATTTTAATTTAGATGGTGCACCTATTTCTAAAAGTAGCAAAAGTCTATGTGGCCCCATCCAACTAATAATTAATGAATTGCCGCTAAAAATACGGTTTAGAAATATACTACTTGCAGGAATATGGATTACAAACTCTGAACCTAGCTCACAATTTATGAATTTATATATAAATGTTTTTATTAATCAGATTCGTGATTTGATGACAAATGGTATTGTCATAGACATAGAAAATGGTCAAAATGTAATTTTATATTACAACCCCTTTGTTCATCGGTTGACTCTGTTGCCCGGCCTATAATACAAAATGCTTCCAATTTAACGGTTATTTCGGCTGTAGTTGGTGCTATCAGTATGGGGAGTATTCAACGGTGCTATGCGATACCCTTTTATGGATGATGATCCGCCTTAAGAGATCATGAATCATATATTAAAGACATGAAGTACGTTGAAGAAATAGGCAGACCATTTAAAGGTGTTAAAGGTTTCGCAGAAATTACTCAATTGGAAAATTTTGATTGTGGTTTGGGGATTGCCGTTGATTATATGCATGGTATTTTGCTCTTGGTGCTGTTAATACTTTATGGACAAAGTTTTGGGCAAATAACAAAAAGAAGAATATAATTTATCCAAAAGTGATATAAGAAACATTGAGAAACGATTGTTAAGTATTAAACTACCTAGTGAAATTCACAGATCACCACGATTATTTAATAGTGGAAAATGGAAAGCAAGTGAATGGAGATCTTGGCTATTATATCTTAGCATTCCATGTCTTTTAGGAATAATGAAAACAAAATATTTAAGTTCTTTTGCGCTTTTAGTTCGTTGCACACATAAGCTTTTATCTGAAAGTATAACAATAGAAGATTTAAGACAATGCAAGATTGATCTTATGTATTTCACTGCGCAATGTGAAGAATTTTATGGAAAAAGTAGTATGAATTTCAATACTCATGCATTACTTCATGTTGTTGATAACGTATATAAAAGTGGCCCACTTTCTTCGACTTCTGCTTTCCCTTATGAAAATGGAATTTTTGTGCTAAAGCAGAAATTAACTGGTCCGAAAGGAGCTTTAATACAAATGTCTAAACGTCTAATCCAGAAAACTATTTTAGAAACCGAGTTGTTAAGTACATCTGATAATAAACCTTCCCGCTTCTGTAAAAATATTTTGCGTAATCATTTTATATTGAAAGAAACAGAGTTGAAAACCAATTCAGGTGTAATTCTTTTAGCGGAAGATAATAATCTAAATACAAATATTAAACAAGTTTTAAATAATAATTTTGCTAATATAAGATTAGAAGATGTAAAAGCTTTTAATAAAGCAGTTTATAAAAATGTCATATACACTACTACTTGTTATAAAAAGAGAAACAAAAACTAATGACAATTTTTTGAAAGTTTAACTGGTGATATAATTGAAATATTCAAAATTGTTTTATATAAAAATGAATCTTATATTTTAGGATATAAACATAATGTACAGTTTCTGTGTATAGAGAACGTGATAATTGATTCATTTTTTAAGATAATATCTAAATCTCATGATCTCCATTTATTTGCTTTTCAAGATATCAAGAAAAAGGTTGTATATATCAACGTCGAGAATGGACATACTTTTGTCGAATGCCGAACACTTATGAGATCCAATAATATTTTCCGTGATATTATACTTGTATTTTTCAATATAAAATATGAATATCTTGTCAGGGTATTCACTTTTTCATAATTTTACCTTAATACTTTTTTACATAGAATAATGAGTAGAATCGATTATAAAAAAGAGAAATATTTAAATAAATTCAATACATTCTGCAAATATACTGATATGCTTGTGTGTAATGATTAGTATCTATCTTTAATCGATGAATCTTTTAATTCAGCAAAATTATTAAAAAGTGAATACTTTTGTAGAATATAGTATTATTTTATGCATAAACTAAACATAAGTTTTGTAACTTTTTTTCAAAAAATATTTCTAAATTTATTTTCTTTGTTTCCTTGCAAAATAAACTCTGCAAATATTGATTGGATTATACTCCGCAGATTATAGTCATCAGATACTAATGTGCTTACGTCATCCATTACTGCACTGCAGTTGTCAATTTACACATAGAAGAATTCGCTATAATTCACTACTCCTCCATGCACTTCTTTTTCTTCTTCCTCTTTTTTAAACTGTCAAGTATTAATATTTACTCTATGTCATCTATGTCATCAGATACCTAAAAATAAAATATGAATTTTTAACAAGAAGCAAATAAGTAGATACACTACAGGTAACAATAATTGCTAAACATGATTTAATAAAGACATAACAGGAAATAAATGTTTCTTTGGAATATCTTTGAAGAAGTTGATTCAAGTTTTCTTCTTAACTTTTAGAAGAGCTTTTAGCATTTGAAAACTAAAGATATTCATATTGTCTTTGTTTCATAACCAATATAGGCTGCGGTCCACTTGACGCTACTCTTCTTCTTAATACTGGCACCTGCCTCAATACGTAGACAATATGGCCCAGTGTGTATATGTATGTGCGTAAGTGTGATTGTGCGTATGTGTCCGCGGTGTCTTGAACTGGGATTAATGCCGTGGGTTCGTTGGGCCCAAGGAACTGCGCGGATCACTTCCCCCTGCGGCCCACTTGACGCTACAAATGCTTCGAAGCATTCCTCTTCTCTTTTCTTTCAATGAAGAAAGAAGGAGAAAAAGAACGCTCCAAAGCATTTGTAACGTCAAGTGGACCGCAGCCATAATCATGTATATAAGTTAACTATATGTCTATTAGAAATAATTATTAATTAAAATATAGTTTATGTGTGCTTAAATGTGTGTGTATATAAAAATTTACCTTTTAATAACTTGGGAATAAGAAGGAATTATTAGTAATAATATTTTTTAATTGTTTTACATAACCGTGTTATAAGGCCTGATGGGCACACAGGAAAACTTAAGCAGTTAAAACGTAAGAGTAAGGAATATCAGCCAAACACAGTCAAGAAATTAAGACATTACATAAGCGGTATCCAAACTGTAATTGATTTCTTTATTACTGCTTACGTTTTTATTTCTGAAGATTTTCTATGTGCCCGGGCCTTTAATACAGAGTTATAATGAAAGTGAGACGTACGGTTTCTCTATTACAATCTATACTAATGACAAGGTTGCGAAAAGTGAAGATTATTATATGCAATATATACCATACGTTGGTTGGTTATACGGTTAGGTATATCCGTTCGAAAGTGTAATCCACGAGTGAATTAATAAGCGAAAGTCATATTATCTGAGTACCTCACGAATACGGTCATAGATACGTCTAAGTCATGATTGCACGGATATGGTATATAAGTTCCATACGGTTAGGTTATATACTGGTAAGATGTGAATATCAGTAAACATGAAAATACAAAAATAGTATAAATATATACACAACAAAATTAAGAAAAAAAACCCAAAATTTAGAAACAACCATAAGGGTAACAAAAGGAAGGCGTGAACGCGGATCAACTATACGCCCAAGGCCGTCCCAGCGAACGTGACGGTTCAGATAAGTGGAGGACAGGCTTCTCGAGGTCCCTTTCCACCCTCCTTATTTGCGCGAAATGTGAAGAGAAACGTGCCGGAACTTTTTCACAAAGTCTCAATTTTCCCACAAGAAACTCGGAACAACAACCATGCCGATCAAGAGTCCCAGCGGTATTCAAACGCACTGCGAGTTAATTGTCAGACACGAGCCGCAACCAATCATAGTCAAGTATTCTCACAATGGCCGCGTTCAACAGCACAACTGTTGAGATGTCGTCTTATCATATGCTTTAGCTGATTTGTTGGGTCTAAAAGTAGAGCCAATCACGTTTGATTGCTATTGAGCGGTGTGTCCTGCAAAGCGCCCAATGTAATAAGAATGCTTGACTGCGATTGGTCGATTTCCTTGAGCGGCTAGAGCAATTGAATATGATTTGCTGGATCCAAAGATAAGGACCAATCATTATAAAATATAATAAATGCATAATATCATTGTCTATGATTGAGAAAGATCACTTATTGTACAAACTTTCATATTTAATAATATTCAGTTTTTATAGATTAATATAGCAAATACAATTTTTATAGAATATGATAGCTTTTGAAGTTTGTTGTAAAAAGATATTATCAGCAATTTATCATAAACTAATAATAAATGCATAATATCATTGTCTATGATTGAAAAAGATCAACTTATTGTACAAACTTTCATATTTAATAATATTAGGTTTTTATAGATTATTATAGCAAATACAACAATTTTATAGAATATTATAGCTTTCGAAATTTTGTTGAAAAGATATTATGAGAAATTTATCATAAATAGTAATAAATGCAAAATCATTGTCCATGATTGAGGAAGATCAACTTGTATAACTTTCATATTTAAATTGTTATTCAGTTTTTTATAGTTATTATACATACAACTTTTATAGAATATTATAGCTTTTAAAGTTTGTTGTAAAAAGATATTATGAGAAATTTATATAAATATAATAAGTACATAATGTCATTGTCCATGATGAGAAATTTAAATAATTGTACAAACTTTCATATTTAACATTATTGAAAGAATAGTATTATAAAATATTATGAATTATTAGAAAGTCTATGTACTACGACATTGGTAATAGATTTGTCATATTAGTTAACATTGATATTCTTTCCATTTCTATAAGATCCCTTCATTTTCTATCAATTATTTAAGCAGGGATAGCGCTATGCGGAACCAAGCTAAAAATGGGCCGAAATATGACAGCACGCCGAGTCCTGAATTACAGTAAAATAAATTTACCATCCTCAATAAAACTTGATTTTTAAATAATCTGGTCTTGCTGTATTGCAATACACAAGGATTCTTGGTACATAAAACGAGGCAAATCGTGCCAAGAAATTATCAGAAGCTCCTTTATATAATCTTTCAAATTCTTCATCAATCTGTAAAAATATAAAGATCAATACATTTAGTTAGTAATAGGAACGTCCCATTTGGCCACATTGTAATTGATCAAAACCACTCAGAGCTATTGATGCTTAAAGTTTTTTAACTGGATCAACTAATCAGAAAATTTTATGTTAACTTGATCCATTGACAACATGGACAATTAGGTGCCATTTGTATGCATAATAAATATAAAATACAAAGAAAACAATCGTAAAAATTAAAATATCTTTTCCAATATACAAGTAAGCTGTAAAATAAGGCATTATATTATTTACCATTTCCCCGGAGTAATCGCCTAATCGAGGAACTCATCAAATATTTCTTCTATTGAGACAGCATTTTCCATAATCCATTTTCTTCGGTTATTCATTGTAATACTCATGCATTGTGATATAGAGGACTTATTGGCATCTGACGGCATTTTAATTTCATCCATGAAATCTAATGAAAATGTTTATACCAGAATTTTGTCTTTCGTGCTATGTAGCACGAACCTATAACCTCGCCCGTTGGCAAACTATAACCTCGTCCCTTTGGGCCCCCATACTCGCCAGTACCCGCGTAAATGAACTCAAGAAGCTTCCGTACTTACTTTTAACTTCTCATTTTTCGCAAGCACGCACGCACGCCTTAGCAGTACCGCAGCTTTTCTCGCTCTTCGTAATGTACACCACTTTGTCCTCGTCACGTCGTAT